>JAAXNX010000422.1:0-30314 GCA_036491905.1 Folsomia manolachei
TTACTTGAATGGAACTTCATTGTTGAAATCAACTCAACCAAGCTGTTATATTTCATTAAGGCGAATAAAGAAAGCAAAAGTCATTCCATGGATCGGGTCTCACTAACAAAACGCAGTTTAATCGCTTTAAGGCTCGCAACTTTTGTGTTTCGTTTACGCATAAAACTTCTTAGAGACAGGGAAGAAGAAAGATTCGTTGGAAATTGCTTCCATCACGTTTGACAGTGCATGAAAAACCAGATTTTATACTTGCTTTCATGCTAAAAATGCTTGCTGGCAAAAAACAGGTCCAGTTGTGTTTGCTACATAAGTAATTGCTGCAGGGGCCACGAGCAAAGCAGGAATAGGAAGAATTTACTTGCTACCAGAAACAGAACTGGTATTACAGAGATATTTTATGTTGCAGGCCATTTTATTCCGCATTCAACAATTCAAAGTGATGTATATAGTTGCAGACAGAAAAGATTCAGGACTGGATTCTAAACCCGTGCAGGCAGTAGCGTTATCAAAATGTAATAAATTTTTATCAGTAACTTTGAAAGAATAATAAAATTTAAAAATGAGCAAAATCATGCACGAAAATCTCATAACAAAAATAAATTCTTTTGAATTTCCTCACAATTGTATGCCCTGATTCACGTACGTGGCAACAAAATTAAGATTTAAAATCTAGTTGTAAAATACTTCCTGGGACATGTTGTACTCTTAAATTACAATGTAAAAGGAAATTTAAACGTAGTTTAGTGTGGAATTTTGTTGGGTGGAGCACGCAGAAAACATCTAGCTACTTCATTAATTGTGTGACATGTTTACCAATTAATTTAATATTTGTGCTTGATACATCCTTTTCTTACCTAATATCGATTTATATTATTCCAAACTTAGTGTAATTCCCTTTTAAGCGAAAAAAGAAAGCCTTTAATTCTGAAGCCAACTAAAGAACTCTGAGTAACTTCGCTATGCAATTAAGCTTAGTGTAATGCATTTTTGATCAATCTGTCGTAAAAAATACAGTCCAACCGAACAATTAGTAGAACAATATAAGTACACTTGATGTAGCGAATCTTTTATTTTTTGTTTTCTTTGGATTAATGGGACTAAACAATCGTTCATTAGCTTGTTCAATAGTGTAATTAGTTTTTCAACCCGTCCTATACGATACAAGATGCATTATAAAAAAGTCGTTGAATGAAAAACACTTTTATTCTGGTCTTCCAAACAAAACTTTCCTCTACTAAACCATTTTATTTTAATGATTCAAAACGTCTTCCATTAATCTTCCACAGGCATTTATTTCTTTCAATTTTAATTTATTACCAATTGCTTGTGACTTGGTTCTCGGTTTAAACTGCGCAATTGCAAAGCCAATTAAATTTTTCTAAATATCTTAACTGAATACCCGTTTGCCATAAAGTTTAGCGGATATTCATGGGTTCAGTAGATTGGCAACTCTTTACTTATCATGCCGATACCAATTACAGGGCCGAGTGATCTTAATGGACTTTCAGTCAATAATATTCAAGCGGCTGAATTTGTAAGTATATAGCTGAGTGAAATGAATGAGTTTACTTTGTAGCATAGTCGTATGTCCGTCGATTTGATCTTACTTGCCCAACATAGCAGTAGACAGATCATGTAAATCTCAATTTTATTATTGCTTAATGTATTCTCGTTGTCAATTGTACAGTACAGTCGTCTCACAAATTGTACTACTTCCTCAATCCATCTTAAAGCGATTTTATTTAGTGTCAGTGTCACGATAATTTGACATCATTTGACATCAATCAATTACCTCAATTCAGACATAAAGAACTTCTAGTGCTAGAAGAAAAGTATGCGAGTCGCACGGTGTCAAACTTCATGTAATGAAGACGGACGTGTGGTTAGAGATGTATCACGAACAATAGAATAAATTGCGGCATCAAACGTCTATATGTTACAGTGTTGTTTTGATGTCAATCTTAACCTTTCTGCATTTTCTAGCTCGAAAGAATAAAACCATGATCATAGATATTCAGTGGGGTCAAAAAGTCTGCTCAACCACAGCGTGGCGCGGACCCATAGGCAAACCACAAAACTCTTCCAATTCTTAAATTTCAAGTGTAAGCCCAAATCAGGCGAATACTTCTTCAAATTATTGAAGTTTATTCACACAATCAAATTATTGTTCGTGTCCCTTGCAGCCATGTATCCTACTCATAAGGATATTTCTATGAGCTATAATTTTATAACACTTAAAATTTTAACCAGCAGTTATTATTCATTAATAACCCACCGTTCTTTTCATTCCACCTCTAAAAACTAGCTGCCAGTAATTATCGCTATCACGATGAATAAGATGAGGAAAGAAGTCAAGACAAGACAGTTAATCTTCTTCCTCAATACACTTCACTTATCATCCGTCTGCTAAGCCAACTCAATGCTAGTCTCAGTCTGGCTCCTTCTCAAACTCTAACAGCATCAGCAACTCACACATTTCTATATGTCCAATAAATAATAAATTGCATATTACTTCAGTCAGCCATACTACTGTCCAACCATTCTGCCAAATGGTGAATGCCTGTAGTTAAATAATGCTGAATTGCGTAGAGTAACTTTACCGTTCACCTGCTGAGAAGAAATTTCTACGTAACCCAACATCACAAAGATAGAGTTTCGACAAGAACCATAACGTTCGTATACATTCATCGCAAAAAATGCAGGTCATTGTCATCTTCATTCAATCCTTAAAGAATTGAAGACACTGAGTCAGATCCGACACACATGTACAGCACAGGCTTGTTTTTTGACTTGGCAATAACTTGGCGTGTTTACTTGTCTGATTTTGATCTATAGAGAAGAATATGAATTTAAAAGTGGTTGTGTCGTACACTGCGTTACAATTTACGATATGTTGGATGCGAAGTGATGGAGTGAATTGGAGGAATGTTCCGTTTTTTGAGTTCACACAGTAATAAAATGTTACAATGCGAAATCAATTTAAGTTTTTTGGTTCAACCAGCTTGGAATATTAAACAAAATAATATAGACTGATAATGCAGAGAACATTAAGTAAAATGATTACACATTGATAAGAATGCCATTTCAATAACAAACGCATTATTTACATCTCCATACAAGAATTTCTAAACAAATAAAACAAAATATGCACATTTATGGAGCGACTACGAATGGAATGACTTATCTTTTATTAGCCAGGAATGGAATGTCGAATGTCAAATTAACTCGAGAACTGCACTCAAGTGGAAAAATCACTTCTTCTCTTCAACTCATAATATGCATTCTTATCTTAATGGACCAGTTATTGATCTTGGACTTTGCTTAGCGAAGACTTACGAGCGATAAATTCCAGCTTTGTTTATTTTACGGGTTAAAGACAAAGGATTCTGGCCGTAATAAAATTCAATGGTAAAGAGCCTACAGACAACAAAACAGATTACATACGGCAATAATCCTACCACTGCGTGATCAAGACATGCATGCATAGATCTAACATATTTATTTTATACATCGTAAATCCTTTCAAAATACCTGCACATTTCTACAAAAATCTACAACGCAATGTGAGCAATAAAGGTCACCAACAACAAAATAAGCACGTAGAGGTATAACATTCTTTAATCGTTCATCTATCTACACACCACATTCAGACATTTCCTTGTAGGGCCTGGGATTTCAGGTTTAAAAGCCTCATCATGACAGTGTCTGCAGAACGAGAAGATTTTCCTCGTCACTTTGTTATGTTTATGCGATTAAATTTAAATGCGTGTAATTTCTACACAGAATACCGTTTTTCCCACTTCCAGGAAAGGAATTAGGCCTTTTAAACGCAGTTAGTTACATTAAACCATACTCATTACAAAACAACCAGAAAGTATTCACATGTGCAGTTATTTGCAATAAAATGCTCATGACCATAAACCTTAGGATACAGATATGTTTACGAACAACTGTATAAACATGGCACGCAAGTAACAAAGTGTCTGTCTGCGACTAAAATAAATGTATGCAACAACGTATCATCGCATTTGCGAATCCAAACAAAAACATTCCCCACTCTACATTAAACTAAACTAGTTTTAAGAGCCTCGATTTACTTTGTGAAAGATTTATTGGTTCGGGGTCAAGTTCAAAATTGAACATCATTCAATAACAACACGATCAAAGAATGGAATGAACAATCAAAGGAGTTGAAATGGAATACTACACTTACCAGTATATCCTTACGAAGACGATCCTCCCTCTTACTCGACGTGTATTGAATAACAATAGGAATTGCCAATATCACAAAACTTGAAGTTATGAATTGCACTTCACTTCATTGCACTCCACTCGCCCACAGACAGGATACATAGACGCACACTCAATAACAATTACACAGATTCACGCAGCAAATAATGCAATATTTATTGTTGTGAGAAACTTGAACTCGTTGACTTCACCCGCACACATACAATGCAATTTTTCCGAGATTACAATATAGCGGTTGTGGCTTGGGTTTTTGTTGTCTGCTATGTTTTAATGTCAGTGTAGTGTCATGTAATATTAATATTACCCTTGGTAGGCTAGTCGTTAGTCAGTTATGCTAGTAGGCGATGTAGTATAATGATTTGTTACGAAACTCGTCCTCATCCTGCGGAGAAATTCTCTCAGGAAATCAAGAGTAAATCCAGTTTTCCTTTCGTTTTAGAGTTGCTAGTTGTCGATCCGGTAATTTGTTGGTTTGTGGGAGAATTATTTCCTTTCAATGTAATGGAAAGCATGCAATTTCTCAGCCGGCAAGGAAATACAAAATAACAACTCTGTAACAAAGTCTCTATTCCGTTGAGGGTACAGTTAGTTATGTTATGACTGCAAAATGAATGAAGGAGTAGTTGGAAGTTAGTTGGTTGATGAGATTTAATAACAGGAGATTCAATTTCACTATCGTTAGTTGATTCTTGGAATGATAGAGGTGAATTCAAATTCAATTGAGGATGGATTAATATTCAAGTCCTGTACAAAATACACTCCTTTCTATAAGTCACTTAACACGCCCACAATCATTTAATTAATGCTCATTAACTATTATACTCTGGATTTCATTGCCGAGACGAGTAGGTGTGGTGAAGGTTTTGTTTTATTTTAATCACACGTTATGTAATCCAGGTTTAGTTATATGGTGGAAAATGACACCGTCTGTGTGTTCTGCCCAATTACTTGGGATTCCTTCCACTCCCACTTGCATTCAATTTCTTCTTTTCTTTTCTTGTCAACAATTGGAAAAAAGGACAAGACACAAAACAAATGTAGTCTGGACTTGTCACTAATTTAGCCCAATTTCCACACGGAGCGAGGACAGCCGGTTCAGGAGAAAGAGATTTAGTCGGTGACAGTTCAATCGGGGACTCTGATGTTTCCAATCCTTCTCTCTCGCACTTTCTCTCACTGGATTTGTCGTAATTTGTATTAGAGGACCTTTTACGGTGGCAGACAACACAGATAATATTTAATTGTGCTTTCTCTTTGTTGTCAAATTTGTCCCTAGTGGGAATGGAAACTTTCTTAATTTGAGGTAATTGACAACCCGGTACGGAATCTTGGGTCCACTTTGCTTTCACACCAATTACTCTCCCACTCTTAACCAATATCTTATCGTCTCCCTTCTTTGTAATAACTTTATTTCCCCAACAGTTGGAATACCAATATATGAGCCGGCTTAATAAAATTTTATTCAATCAACAAGAAGAAATTAGATGTAAGGTAAAATTAGTCCAACGATCACCTTCATTCACACGCTTGTCTGATACAATTGGAAAATTTCAGCCTGGGCACAGCACAGTGAAACTTGTTGGAAGTAGTTTCTCTTGTAGGATTGGAAGTAGTTTCTCTTGAAGGATAGAGGAATTTGGGACCTCAATTTATTACAATCTAGTACCAATGCTCCAGTTTCCAGATGCTGGGTTTTTACACCATTTCCGCAACTTTATGCCAAAGTGATTACTTGGTGAACACTGCAAAGTTTCACTCACCCACCCGCCTTATTTCATACACATGTGGCTTGTGTATAAAACCTTACTGCATTAGCACTTGCTATATTCTTCAACTAAACGTGGTCGGTGTATTTGTGAAGAATGTGTGTCAACAGTTCAAGTCGAACTTTGCTGGACTTTTGCCACTGAATATGAGTGAACTATTAAAATTCACAGAAACTTAACAGGTTTGGATGAAGACGGAAGTTTGTAATCCAGTCCGTGAAATAAGGGTGACCAAGTTACATAACAGTAGGACACTGAGCTGACACAGGGAACGAACTGAACCGTTCTGGAACCAACACTCGGGTTTTGCTTTTAGGAAACTCAAACTGCTCCACATCCACTCCGCACCGAAGTTCTGTAAGTTCGCATTCATTTAATTCCGTGTGATGAAACGAAGGGTTTTCTTTGGTTGGGTTGGTGGTTGTAATAATAGTGGAACGGTTGCTGCAGTAGTAGTAACACGAGAACAAACCCAGGCCATTCAGTATTCAGGTGGTATTATGCCATGCTTTCCCGAACAAACTCCAGAGTCGATATGGTTTTGTTAGCTTCCTATAAAGTTGGTTCCTTGGCAGTGAGTGTAGTGCATGGAGAAAAGTAGTCTTGCGTTTAACGACCCTTTCCTTCTTTTACTTTAGTCATGGAGAGAGAGATGTTTCTTTTCCCTCCCTCCATCCAAAAATCCGAATCCAATTGTAATTTCCCTCCCGATATTTATATTTCCGGGCTTTATTGTTCCGCAGGAAATTCACTGGTTAATTTTTGAAAGGGACAAGGGAAACCGGTTTAGATTGAACAATAGTTCCCGAATTTTCATAAACTTTTAATAATGATTGCATTGCTTCATTTTATTGCTATTTTATTGACGGGGAAATGGCAGGCTTACGAGCGAAACAGGATGGGATTCATATTGATTTTTGAAATATTCCAAAATTTTAATATCGAAGTAATCTAAAATTGGATATCCAGAGCAGCAAATTCGACACACAACGTGACCAACACTTTATAACATTCACAGCACTCTATTACCAAACCAAGAACAACGCTGCGACGCTACCAAGAATCCCAGCCAGACTGAGGAACTTGCTACATCAACATCAGAATCCTCATCTACAGGACAACCTAATCGCTATCTCGGTATACCATCCCCAACACCATCAAAACAACACGACTAAACTCCATAATACAATAAGCTATGTTGTAGGTTGATTGCATTGGATTGGATTGCACACCTTTACTGCCTTAAATATTGTAGCTCGAATGGATGGATACATGATTGCAATGCAAGCAATACAATGCGTGCAACTCTGACTCGTTAACTTAGTGTTACGTGAATAATAAAAAGAGGAACTTGATGTGAGTGAATGTTCATTCGACAATTCGGGATTAGGTTTATAGTAAGATGGCAATGTAAACTCAGACAGAATTCAACATCATCATGCAACATTATTTCTCCTCAGATTAGGCTAACTATTTGATACGTACTTACTTGTATGCACCATCTACGACAGAATTCAACATCATCATGCAACATTATTTCTCCTCAGATTAGGCTAACTATTTGATACGTACTTACTTGTATGCACCATCTTTGAAGATGTGTGCATGGGACTCCACAACAATGCAATGCAATTTCAAATGAGTGTACGTATTTTTCTTGCCTGGGAAAAAGAAATGGAAGAAGCCATTCCATTACAAGGCATCATCAGCATCACCAAACTAAGCATTATTGCTATAGTTTCAGTTCAGGTTAATTCAACTGCAGTAACAACAACATCCCTCCATAACTATTCACCCGGCAGGTACGAATGTATACCTGTAGCAATGGCATCTGTAGATGAAGAAGAGTAAGGAAAAGGTAGGGAAGATGAGATGTGCAATAGGAACACACGAACGGATACCTGGCCTAAAAACATCCACCCTTAGTAAGAAGACTCGGGTTTAGTTGTCTGGTTCATTAAAGAACATATTCAACTTGAAAAATCCCAAGGCAAACTAAACATACTAAACAGAAAGGTAAAGAGTCAACTTGGTGAATATACAAGCACATACTTCTATCATTACATTAGATTGCATTAGTTTGGCTGCATTAAAACTTTATTCCTTTTTTATACTCTCGGGGCAAAATCTCCTCTTGTTATGCGAGGAATGAGGATGACGATGAGTTGAGTTTTAAAAAAGTTCCCGTATTTATTTGTCGTTTAGCTGAGCTCCTCTGGGTTGTAATGTATGCATGAGGCAAGTATTTAACGCAGGATTGTAGCTGGGATAAGAAAGCATTTGTACGGGTTTTGATTATTCTAACATTTTTATATTTGAAATTAAGGTTGCAAATGCAAATAAATGCCAGACAGACTAACCACTAAATCAACCCTGGCATTCAGATTCAACTCACCTTGGCCGATCCCATCTTGTCTCATTCATGAAATAAAATGGGCACATTGCAGTGCATAAAAACCATAACAAAATAGTGCAACTATGCTCCCAACCTCAATTTTTTATAGTTATTCAGTAGTTCGTTTGTTAGTGCTACGTGTAATAAGTGCAGTTCTAACAAAGTTTTACCTGCACTTTTTGCTCGCGATGGATTCGTGTCATTAAATCGATATGCAACCACACAATGCGGTGATAGTATAGACTGTGCAACGTGGTTTTGACATTACAGTGATTGATCTTGTAGAAAATACAAGCGTGACTTGCGACAAGAATACTTCACTGGTATAAAAACTTAGCTTGTTATCGTTTTACATGTATTGTTTGTTGTCAATTTCCTTCCACTGCAAATGTGATGGAGTGACAAATTCATGTGTATATAGATTTCTAGAGAGCAGGAGCACGATAATCTTCTCGATACATGTGCAAGATTAATGTCACGATCGAAACTTTTTTTTCGTTTTCTGGATTACACTGTGCATTGTCTTATTTAATAAACTTTGCACTATAATATCTCAGCAAGATTCAGCCCCAATTTGGTTACGTTAGTCCAACTAGTAATCTCGCCATCTGTCTGCACTTTCGAGACTGTAGTCCATTATAAAAATTAGATGATAGTAATTTTGGCACTGCGAGACAAGTATTATCTATAAATTGTATGGTATACTCAGAGTTGAATAATGAATACAAATGCGTCTCAATAAATAAGCCTTCATGAAGGGATATCAAAATTGCGTGTAATAACGCATAATTCAGACTTGAACTGAAAGTCCATAAGATTAGTTCAGTTTCATACTAGTAAATTCCTTTTCTTGCACGCTACATGGAATATAAGACAAATTCAAGGGTTCAAACTCGCCCATTTCTCAGCCGATTGTATTGATACCGCATTGTTTAGAGATGTTTGAATGGAATCAAGTTTTCTTTCAAGTCCCTCAAATTTCTCTGTTTTCCTTCGTCGGTTCGTTATTGTGGTGAGCAAAGTTAAAGTTGGCAGTAGTGCAGTTCTGAAAAGGGAAGAATGCCTTCCGTGGAAGGCAGTGGTTGTGTGGGATATATGTGATATCGTAACAGGAGTAGTGGGCATTATGTGGGTGGGTGGGAGTCAAGTAAACCCGTTCTGTTCATTTTCATTCGGCCCTAGTTTCGGTTCATGTTATACCAGATTAAGGAAGGACTCCCAAGTTTCTCGAGAGGAAGGGTCGGTCGGGTGTTTGCTCATGAAATTCGGAATTATAATAAAACGCAGACTCCGGGAGCTTTCAGCATTTTATGCTTCAACTGGATGGAAAAACTCTATTCTGCTTCCTGGCTTGTTTTGTCTGCCTTCTTTTCCTTCGGCCAACGCACTCACTCAGTTATTCCCTAGGAGTGGGTCTACTTTCTTCAAAGGCATGGTATGGCACTACCAACCAACTCGAACACCCGGCAATGCAGGCACAGAGTCGGATCGGAATTGTGGAACTACTAGGTGCAACCGACTCAAGTAAGTTTAGAACACTACCGTGCTGGCTGTGCACCAAACTAAACCGATTTTCGGAACCGAATGGTTGGATGGTGCAAAGTTTTGACTTGGGAAATCGAAACTTTCCTCACAAGAAGTGTAAACTTGTTAGAGAAAATACTTTTATTTCTTCAGTCGTCACAGAGAAAGAGAGAGGTGGATCAAATTTTACAGGTTGTTGAAAAAAATAACTTTTAGGTTTAAGACTCCTTCCGTTCTCCATGATATGGAATTGCTTACTACATCAGAATAATAAAATTGTAAGAAAGAAACCTTGATTGCACCATTCAATACTGTTTTTAAATTTCATTGTTTGTTGCAAAGGGAAATTTTTTGAATGCGGTTTGAAATATGTCATTAGGATATTTATTTTTAAAATTATAAAAATAGCCATCGGATGCCAGCGTAATTCATTACTACACACTCATTACATTTCCCGGAAATTAGGCTACCGTCGTCAAAATATATTTCATGCATAACACAAGCAGCTGTCTTTTCACAGCTTACGACGATATAATTATGATTCCTTCCAAACAAGCAAGTATACGTTTAATTGTTTTTTTTCCTAGCATTTGTAAGGACTTCAGAGGAGAAGTATGCAGCTCATAAGCATTCATAATTATAGTGACCACAAGAAGTAAACAGGGCTACGAATGCCTCTTTCCCGTAGAAATATCCATTATCATTAAGAGCCTTTCACTAATAACCATCACGCAACCTCTCTCCAATACACTCACTCGATATCATCATTAGAAAACTTCCGCAATGCATCCCACTTTTCTTTGCGTGTGAATTAATTTACGCTCCCCACTTTCCATTAGCTCCCTCACAGTTCAGTGGTGTTGCATGGTATTGTGTTTGGATTAAGAGAAAAACTTCGGTTCGAGCTTAAGATTGGATCGATGGCATGCATATTGCAAGTGCTATACATACACATATATGAGAAAGATGGGTGGATGCATCATCATTGAATCGACCGTCCTGCAATAAAAATACGGGCGGGCGGGCATCGTAAAACCACCAAACCAAGAACGAGTGAGTCAGAGACAGGACAGCACAATGAAGTTGGATGGATGGAACCCTTTTCTTTTTGCTTTTATGTACAACCTTCACTCTTCTTCTCAACTTCAAATATTGTTTGAAAGTAAATGCACTGCACTCGGCTTCTCGAATCAATGAGAAAGGCAAAGGCGCCAATGGCCAGGGAGGCGAGACCGTACGGAAATCTACTCAAAGGGACTAAAGCTAAAGTGTCAGCCAGAAATGTTGGGTCTTTTATTATGTAACTTCACTTTACGTCGGTCAATTCTTAGTCAAACTGCATGAGATGAGAATCAGAGAGTGAGAAAAGACATTATCCGTGTGAATGATGTGATGGTATAAAATGACTGGCCTGGACGATGAGGCGAAACTTTAAATCTACTCGTTTTGTTAAGGTGAGACAAGTTTTACGTTTATGCTCTGTGCATGAATACATTACTAGTCCTTACTTCCAAAAGTCATTATTATCAGCGTGTATAGCAACAGCTCATTATGAAATCGGCAATTTTCTTACAAACTACTACCCACGGCGATGGAAGTAATTTTAAGAAAATAACATTACTGTTTTCACAATCCTAAAGCAATAACAACTAAACACACAGGTTACTAATGCGGCGTTGGGATGAATGGTCTAAATAGATGATAATAGAGTAAGATGAATAAAATAAAAAGAATCCAGCAACAATGTGGCACTGTTATGAAACAGGTTTCACGGTCAGTACAGTAAAGTAGAGAACATTACCCGTTTCCAGCCTTCAGGCAGATGCAGGTACTGTTAGCATCGGCTTTAACGAGCAGATGATATGCGTAGAAAATTTGAAAACTTATCCCAGTCAACGCCACCAACTCCAATGCCTATAAGCCAAGGAGAGGAACTATGCATAAAATTTAGGTGTGATATACGGTTGCTGAGAGAATCCTTACATGTTATATGGTACAAATGCATTTTATACATTCCCACACCCCATTCCATGAATAGTATTTCGAAAACCTTGCTTTAATATCGTACTCACACAGCCACCAGTGATCCAGGACGACAAACAATAAGTACCTGTTATCGTTGCCGTTGCCTCCCTTTGTCAACTTTAAGGGTACAGTGACTTTGATCCAGCTCAAATTTCACTAGACCGGACGTTGCTTTTTCCATTGGTTGGCTGCAGCATGCATGATTTAAACTTTTCAAGTCAACTGAAAATATCCTTTACTCTACGCCAAATGAAATAAGAAACGGGCCCTGAATGCACTTGAGTAGATTCTTCATCGTGACTACGGGAAAGGAATGTCTCACGCCAAAGGTATCCAGGTAATGGATTGAATTTATCATGGTTGGATTCAAAGATTCATCTTCTCGCCTTCTATCTCAGTTTTTACACGACAAAAATTCATGCAGCATGATAATGATTAGACAACAGGACATGAAATGTATGCAATTCTATCCGTACACAATGATGATGGTTCTAAGCTAGAACTTCTAACCTAAGGTGAGGTGAAGGGAGCCAAAGCTATTACATAGGTACAGGAACGGTTCAACTTAGTTTTAAGCCAGCTGAATGTATATGCACAACCGGAGGAAAGTTTAACCACGTTGAAAAATGTGGATGGGCTGGCATCCGTATAAGTAAATGAAAATTGGATGGGTTCACGGACACCCCTGAAACGCCATGAAAAATCTGCTGGATGAAGATCAAGGTATCAAAAAGTTTCAACAAGGAATCCATTCGAATAGCATCCCTATCCACATGCATTCATTTTGTTGGAGGTGGAATGAACTCTCCCTTGTTTTGTACCCATCAATTCATCCAACAACAACAACACGATGAGATGAGATGCAATGGTTTTATGTATGCACCACCCTTCGTGGTAAAAAGTAAGGTAAAAAAGGCTTCTTCAATTCACATCACTGAGTTTTCTTGCCTTTGGGACTGTTCCGCAAAAAAACTCGGTGGAGCAGAAGAACAAGACGAACCTATTGACTGCGTGCTTAGGCAATGGAGTGAATTGAAAGTGAAATGCACTGAAAAAAAAACACTCACGTCTCTTCGGGGTTCGCAAAGAATGGCAGATGGATTTTGTGGCTGGTGTAGGCACAAAAGAAATCAACAAATTGTTCAATTCTGCATAAATTGAAAGGATTGAACGCGAGAAAAATAGGGATTCGAATAAGATTCAAAATATTCATATATTTTAGAATTCAGAGTTGTATTAGTTTGGCTGACTTTGGACTATGAGCAATAACATGCATTTAATCAGTTTATATAGGTAGATTTAAAAACGGATTTTAAACTAGATGCGTTTGCTCCATCGTGAAGCACCTTTAGCCCATTTCATGCTGTCTATGATTCTCCTGTAAATTCTCCCTCTGAATAATTTAAGTTCTGACCTAGACCAGTAAATATTCGAAATTCCAAATATACGACAGACAACATCCATCTGGCTCACGCACTCAAGGCCAAACTGTAAGGGTTGAAACGCACCCACTTTAAATTTATCTAAATTCTGACCTAAGCATTAAATTGTAAGCTTATCCCACTAAACCAGCCATGTAATAGACAGACGTTCCTGGTTCACGAATTTATTTATTTCATTTTAAAAGAAAATTCCTTCATGTTGTACATGTCTGGTTGGCACACACCTTTATTTTTATTTTTATTATGGTCATGTCGGTCGGCAGGCATAAGTATCTGGTGTTCATGCAGCTAGCTAACGAGCTTATTTATATGGTATTACATGTCTGTAATACCAGCTCAGTACCAACCAACCTCAACACGGAATAATTTTACTCTTAACCTATTCAGATAAAAAAATTAAATGAAAATAGTGAGCCCTGCCCATCCCGACTCACGATATCATGACAGTAATAAATAAACCCTTTTTATAATGACGGAGTTAAAGATTATAAAATGGAATAGCCGAGTTTTTTAGTGGAGCAAGAAATGGATTATCCCAGTAAACTTTGTATTATTGTTCCTACCATTTACTATGTAACTTTCCTCATCGGATGAGACTCTTGTCTACAAATCGTGAAGTTCTTTATATTTATATTTCTAATCAACTCTGATACATGTCAGGATTTCCCATAACCCATGCAACACTGAAGAAGTAAAATCCGACTGAATTATTTAATATCCTTGTTATCTTCTAAATTATGGCTTATGGGGCGATAGCATTGCATCAAACAGGAAGAAATCACATCAAACGAACCATCCAAAGTTGCAGGAACTAAGAAAAGGTAAGCCGACAGTTTAAAAAATCCCTACTAATACGTCAACTTTATAATGATAGTTTTCCCATGTAGTCGCTATCTACGTAGCAGAACGTACAAAGGTGTACGCCACAGTTTGGGTCATACAATAATTCCGAACCGGATAATAAAACGCAACAATGTTGATAATATGAAACCTCCAACAAGCTCGGCATTGTCTGATTTCATTCCTTCTGAGCATGCAGTTATGATTTCTTATTTGCTTTGGCACAAATTGGTCTGTCGAAACTTTTGTACATCAAAGGCCCCATTACTCGTTATTTATTTGTAGAGAAAACCATTTTGTAAAAGTTTTCTTTCTTAAAAGTTGAAAGTTACAACAACGCGTGTGTAGTTATTAGTGGGGCGGCAGCAAATTGAGGCACGCAAGCCAGTTAGTTAGGTGGGAATAAAGGATCTGGGTTGAATTCTTTGTAAATAAATATAAATCTTAAAAGTGAGAACTGGGTTGGAGCAAGACACCATTTCCCAGCTTGCCTTCTTCCTCTTTACGTAACTTTTATCCACCATGACCATACCGTGATAACCAAACTTTTTCACTAAATAGTACAATCTACAGACCCGACACCGCAGTTTTGCTCGCTCAGTTCAGGGCAAGAATAACAATTAGGCAAGTAATGTAATAAGCACAAAGGTGGGTGAAGTTGGAGAAGATGAGAAAATCCCGTTGTTGTCTTGTGAGAAGATAGATATAAACCAGCCCAACAGGGGACAAGAAACTAAATGACAACATTTCACAAAGTATAAGTACGATGAAAAAGAATCACTTCAACCTTTGCATTACTGGTTTACTATTTCTTATAATCAAAGCCTAACCATCCTGATCTTATAGCTTGTCTTTTATCTCGAGACAAGCATCAACATTGAGGACACCAAAGTATTTAAGTTTATAATTAGTCAAAGTTAATTTTCCCAGGGATGACAGACAACAAATACAACCTCGTCTGAGACACTTTGTAGATAACGTTGAACATCTTCATACTTCAGCTCCAATCCACTTGAATCCACCCACCCCTTCATCCATATCCATGAATCTGAACTAAGAAATATCTCAAATAGGCGGGATGTGATGGAATGCATCACTACTATTATGGTGCATTTGTAGTGGTTGAAGTAGATTCACTTGACTCTGACTCTCAAAGATTCTTATCTTTGTCACATAAAAGCATCAACGAAGCTGAACCCATTTTATGTTGGAGTTGAACTTTGCGAGAACAAAGTTGATTGTGGTGGGAGTTTGCTTACTGTCTCAGAAAGTAGATTGATGAATGGAGGCAAATGGGCTACTGGATGGAGTTGCATATTGGTCTTCGATCCGGTAAGGAAAAAACTTAACGAGACAGTTGTCAAAGCCGATGTCTAATCTTGCTACTGGAATCTAAGATGTTCAGATTCCGTACCGTCTTAAGGAGGAAAGTTTATTGCTGGTGGTAGCAGACAGGAGAGAGTTGATCAATATTTCAATCGGTTGGTCCTGATCGGTATTGGTGGTCTTCCTGAGGTTGTCGGTGACCAAATATGTTGTGGATCTGTAGACTTGCTGGACAGACGGTTAGTACAGATCTGTACTAGCTTGCATGGGTTGGCTTAGTTGAATGGTCGAGGATGTTGGCACAACCGTTTGTAAATCACTTGAAAAAAGACAGACGTAATGACCTCCACAGTTTGTGTTGGGATTGAATGGAAGCATGGATGCTTTTTGTGTGGGAAAGAAAGAATGGTTTACGCTTCAGTATTTTTGCAACTAAAGCGAAATTGGGCCAATAGTTGGTTAAGTATCAAGATAGGCAATCTTGCAACAATCTTTTTAAAAAATAAATCGATACAAATATTGATTCCAGTACTAACCTGTTTCATTTGTTTGGCAAAGGATGGGCTTTAAATCGTTATATGGCGTTTTTAATTTACTATATCGCATTTCAAATGACGAGCTCAACTTACCTTGAAACTAAGATTTTGAACCGATTTGCAGATATATCATTATTTCTTTTTTAATCACTGACTTGCCAGGGAACCATGTACTTGTCAACATTTAAACTTCAAAAGACGAACTGAAAACTCGTGGGAAATCTATGTGCATCAGTCTCAGCATCATGGCGTTTATTTGCTAGGCTCCCAGCCTTTTGTGCTTGAACCATCTGGATGATCTCAAATCAAAAGGTCCTTGAACGGATCTTCTGCGAAAGGTTGTTGTTTAGTGATCGAGGCTGTGAGTAAATATATAAATAAATGTGAGACACTTTCCAGAAGTTGATTGTTAATTCGACATACTCTAGTCTAATGAATTTGCTTGTTGACTGTCATGCTTTTTGTTATCTTTATTATTTTCTAATTCTAATTTTCCATGTTGATCATTGTTGGTTCTTTCCCTTTGTCATATTTTCACAAAGGAAAAACGCTCTATTTGCTCTTTTAGTGTAAAGTTCTGTTGAGAACTTTTTGCTGTGGCTTTAGATTTTGTGAAGGGTGTTCATCTTCGTTCTATTCCAGAGCTACAGTTTGATGTCACCATTGTCATCAGAATGTCTGTTGTGTAATTCGTCAGAAGTACTTATTCTTAAACACCATTTTTGGAATAGAAGTTTATTTTCGGGAGGCAGGAGATATGTAAACAGGTAACAAATTGTTAGAATTAAGATCTGACATTGAGTTCAGACCTAAGTTGTAGGTGTGTTTGAATTAATAGTTTCGTATGAGGAAACTACGAGCTATTCTACAGTGCTTGAATCTATGACATTTGAATGGTTATGTAAGAATACAATTTAGTTGTCTCTTTTTAGCTGTACATCACTTGATAAGATACCATACAACACAACGCTTACATTCACATTCGATTGTATTGTCATCCGCTGTCCTGCCATTGCATTGTACCATGAACTTGACAATGACGGGATGGCCAAAGGTATATAGCATCATCATTACCATAACATGACCCCCTGACATTAGGTGCTTCATATGCTAACAACAAATATTTCTTACATCATCCATTGCCAGACTCCTACTTACTACCAAACAAACAACATTAAACTTGTACAAACGGATGACCAATTCACCGTTTTTTGTCGAATGAAAAGGATTTACATTTTTGTGTCAATGTCAGCCATAAAGTTTCATCGCACTTACTTCCATTCATACAGATATTTCCATACAACGAAATAATTAGGCAAAACTTCCGTTGGTTTTTGGTTCACATCCCTTCATTCTCCGGCACTGGCACACACCGAGCAGGACATTATGGTTTATGGTCACTTTATGGGAAACTATGTCAGCCACGGCCCTCTGACCATGATATAACTTTATTACAGCGAACGAGTTGGTTTGTGTTGTGCTTGGGTGTTGGGAAATAAAATGTTATGTGCTTCAAAGAAATTTTAATAGTTCAAAGCATAAAATGAAATGAATGTGTGACGTGGTTCGTTGCATGTCAAGGGAGGCAATGTTTTTTTGGCGTTTTCCGGTTACTTTACTTGTGTGTGGTGACTCTGTTGTATATGGTTTAGTTTTCAGACTATTCTCCCATTCCATGTTTTTATAATGTTACACCAACTTGGAATGATGTCCAGTTGAAATAAAAGTTTAATTTGATTACAACACGGTTTTCATCTCTGTCATATTTTCTCTTCATTTGGTTAGTGGAGGATTAAATTTGAAAAAAATATTACGACATACTACCGGCCATGATTTGTATGATTTTTGTGTTTACTTCATTTATAACACTTTCCAATTACAGATGAAAGCACCTTGCTATAATTTCAATCTTTAATCTGGAACATCCGAACATTGTTACATTATAACTTAACTAATCATGCAATTTGTGTTGTTTGCAATATATTGTAAATATTCGCAATTTATTCCAATTTTAATTTTCTGATCTGAATGCACAAACGACTCTCTTCCACGCTTGCGATTATTTTTTTTGCTTTTTAATTTGAATTTTCAGTCAACGTTAAAAAGTGATGTAAAAAATGGAAATCTTTTCACATTCACAATCTAAAGCTCTCAGACCTCAGCAATGCCTGCTAACTTTGTCACAGCTCAATTCAGCTCCCTTGGTGTTTTGCTGTCATCAAACAAAATCCAGCCAACCAAATGAGTTCAAGCAGAGAGAACAATAAAGTGCAGGATTGCTACTACGGAAGGAAACGGTACGAATAGCTGTGATACTGAAAAAAACAAAGGGGAGAAACGATCATTTATCTTGTGATCTTGTGACGACTGGAAAATATGACAATGACAATTCCTTCTTCACTCACTCACCCACATACACTGCAGTTCAATCTGAACTGCAATTCTATTCCATTTCCATCCGTTTTCTTTTCAGAACTATAACAAACCAGCAATTTCTGTTGAATGCGATACTTCCGAATTTTGATTTCACTTTCTTCATTTTACTGGACAACGCATTCAATTCTCCCATGTCCTGGCTCCTCAACTGGTTGAAGAGAAGACGCATTTTAGAAAATGAGTTGCTTTATACTCTTAGAAAAAGAATTCATCACCAAACCTTATTGTAATCCTGTTATGCACATTTTTATTCCTTGAAAAACTCAAAACATCATTTCTCACTCTCATTCATTTCATTTGTAAATTTTAGCATCAACCAACTTGCTCGAAAGAAACATTAAAGATATTCAATAAGAACATTAATTCATTTTTCATGAACTTGTTTTCAGCAAGATTTAACTAAACATATGTAACCATCACCATCACCATTTATATCGAAAGAAACATTAAAGATATTCAATAAGAACATTAATTCATTTTTCATGAACTTGTTTTCAGCAAGATTTAACTAAACATATGTAACCATCACCATCACCATATATATTTTACAAAATTCCGGTCGTAAGGTTTTAATTTTTTTATCTAGTCAACTGCAATATTCAATCCATTGAGCACGAGTATATTTCTTTGTCTTTTTTCCCTCGATGCAATTACAATTAAAATTAAAATGAGCCGACAAAGCTCATTCACAGTAAATTTAACAATAACTAACGCGGAACGGCGTCTTCTTCACCTCGATGTTCTCATACTCAACGCACTCGGTTGAGTTATGTTTTAGAATTTAAACAAGGGAATAATTTACTGCTTTTCTGTGGTGGTTGAGATGAGTCGAGCGAATTTTTCTACGGTCGTGGACGTTCATTTTTGCATTCGCCCATGTCGTTTCGTTCTTTCCGATGGAATTCGGGAGTTGACTCTGCGATGAATTACGACCGCCGTCATTTCCTCCATTTGTTCTTCATCACTTCCCTTCATTACAAGATGGAGAAGGTAAGAAATTGCAGCTATGTGAAAAATAATGTTGCCGGAGAGAATCAACCAAAACCCATGACCTGTGGAATTGTTCAGTTTTCCAACTGTTTCTGATACTTCTTCAGGCCCAGGTTTTCCGAGAATGTCATGATCACTGCCTTTCAGACTTGGTTTTAGAACTTGGTAAACTATTAGTCCCAAACAGATTAAGAGAACAATTTGAATTATGCCTTGTCCAACAGCGAAGGCAAAAATGAGAGATTTCCTGGGTTCCTGGGACATAAGAAGTAAAACACAAAACATTTTCTTTATTAGAAAACAATCAGTGAATCCTCTAGTAAAGCTCTAGCAGAGTTTTCAGCATACCTTTTCTTTCCAGTACACAAAATGCAATGGAGGTAATTAATTGGAGTACAACAGCCCCACCAATGATGATAACCGACACAAAAACTTGACTGTTTACAGTTTCTCTGGAATGGGAATCGGAACTAGAACTTTCGGTATTGCCACTGCCACTACCATGGCTTGATTCGGTATGATTTATTTCTTTAAAGAATGCCCAAGAGACCCCCAGCACTACGACGCCAGCAATCTGTCACGTACAGAAAATGGCAATCAATTCACAAAACTTAAGTCGATGAAAAAATAATTAATACAGTAAAATACGAAACACCGAGGCAATCAAATCATAGTTAAAATATTATACCAATGATATCACCGTGATGAGCACGTTAGACAGCTTCTTTTTATATTTTCCAGATTCTAAAGTGGCACCCACAGGAACTTTGGACATATTTATGTATTTTCCCATTATGTCACGGTTGCGTTTTTAAAGCAAGTACTTGTTAAACTAATAATTTTATAAATTTTTATTCACATTAATATTTGCTACAAATAAATATATCACAATTTAATTGAAAAGACCTTATACTTCCCCATCGACAACTGTGACAAGGTTCATTTTGTGGATGCTTCTAAAAGATCCCACCTGTTCAAAAACAAATAGTCTTGGGTTTTGGTAAAATTGGCGAATCCAATTAATCCTATGTGGTTTACGTTTACTGCAATTCTGCTTCTCCCCATTGTGCTTATGTCGTTCCAGAAGCAATTGCAATATTCTAGAAACCTGCCATTCCAAGTGTGTGAGCAGTAGTTTGTAGCAGAAATATGCGGCCGGTCGTAATGAATGCTATTTGATTAAAACATATTGCATTACATTGATTAACGGCATTTAATAGGTAAGGATAGAATATGTAGTTGTACTAAAGAATGCAATATAATTACTCTAGCATTACTTTTCATTTGGAAACTGTGTTGTCCACAAACATAAGTAACTGTTATCAATTGGCAAATCCTCCCATATTTACCCGGACTTTGCGGTTTATTCCAGCATGCAGTACGTAAATTAGCCGCACCACAAACATAATGTGGTTGTGCTGGTACGTGGAAAATTATTTCTCCAACTCAACTAAAACTAAATATAAATTTCAATGGTATTTGTGAAAATTAATTCATCAATGACTGATTTTGAATGCAATTTTAATTAGTTGTGACCAGTCAGCTTAAACGCCACTCTGTAATGATTCCTGCGAATTTGCTGAAAACTAAGAAAGCTAACAGGCAAAAGTATTTTACATGAATGTTACGGGTGCAACATACTAATTCAAGATTCCCAGGCTTTTAAAAACAGGAGGAAAATATCTACATATAATAATAGCAGAATGAAGCTTATACGGCAACAAAGAAATGAGAGCAGGACAATTCCCATGGGAGAAAGTGCATTGCGGTTCATGGCACAATGACACAGGCAACGGTCCTCTCTAGACACAAAAAGAGCCATTTCATAAGATAAAGTATCCCAAATGGCGATTTCATGCTTTTTGTGAATAATGTAAATTATTACGTTGTATCCGATGCAAGCAGAACGATAATACCGACGCAGAGAGTTTTTGAAAGAAACTAACTATGCTCAGAATCTCTAACACATTCTGTAAGAAAATGATAACTCTAAAGACTCTAAACATAACATTACGCTTACGTTACTGACAGCAGCGTCCTGGAAAATATCGTTGCATTGTAATATCACCCTGCACGTTCCTACGCCGTCTTTTTGTGATAACGCTATACAGAAACTACACTAAGTATGGCAATATTACGAAATATAGAAGCAGTCGCAAGACCTGCAGATTTATGCCAATATCGTCGTATTCAGGTTCCTTATCTTGGACATCAGAAAGGAGCGAGGTCTGAGAAAAATAAGATCAGATCATCCAGTGGAATTGGATGAAAACAAGTAGGGTAGAGCAGAATCCATATCTTGGAAGAATCCGTGCATTTAAACTCAGCTCCCAAAATTTTGCAGACTCTGCACCCAGCCAAGAATTTATGAATTTCATTTTCATTGAGTGATTCATGAGCTGTTTATAAAATCTAAATTCGCATTCCCTTCTCCATTCTTTTCTTCTGCGCTCTATCTGTTATTGCTTTCTCCATTCTGCTCTGTTCTTTCACCCTATTTTCATGAATATGAACAATTCAAAGTGAAAATATGCGAACCATACTTGCTTCGATTCGTATATTTGGGACGGATAACCAAGTACATTTTGGCTGCATATAAACTGTTCAGATCTCAAAAACAACAACTTTGGCGACGACTACCGCCCTTATTCTTTTCCAGGTCTTGTGCAAGTAAAACTTAATGCGTCTTGCCTGCCGTGCCAACGCCACCTTCGTTCTTTCTTGTTCTGTATCCGCATTTTCTTAACGAATGGTTTATGAAAACTCTTGCACAATACCACTTAAAATTCATGCTCATCTTTCTCTTTTGTTGGGCAATATTTCATCAAATTTTCTGCTTCGTGTGGTCTCAAGTCAAAATCCTTAAGAAAAACATTTTGCATATACATATACTCCGAGGGCAGGAGGAAGATCGTTTTCTTGGTGTAGTTTTCACAACTTGTATTGTTTTCGACTTTTTGTTGTGTTACCCTCTCGTCTGATGGATTTACTTAACTTTACTTCACATTTCTTCACTCTGACTACATACACAAAAAGTGTTATATATTATTTATGTCGTATTTGAATGTGACACTACTAGGATAAGAAGCAAGCAAGAAACCTGTAGCAAAAGAAGGAATCAGATCCCCGACGGCTTAGCTCCAGTTATTACAACTCTTTATACTTTTGACTTTATTTTGCATTTAACAGCCAAACCAACGCTCGTGGCATTGTCAAGTAAAGTCATAAATCAAACGTATTACACTTACACGAACTCCTCTAAAGCGATGAGACTTCCCGTGGCTGGCTTGGCTTAAGCGAAAATTTTTAAGACGAGTGTATGGAGTTGCAAGATTTCAATTCTGTAAACTAAACATTTTCTGTGCAGTTCCTCGTATCACATCATATTCCAGCTGAAACCATGCAAGTTTTGCTTAGATTAAGGAATTTCAAATCCTTCCATAAAATCTGGTCGTTGTAGATTCACCCTTGAACGAGACACTCATTCTGTATTCGCAACATGAGAAAAGTTTAAATTACATGCAAAGCACATTCGCATCTTATTTAAACTGGAGGAGTCGACTGTGATTTTGCTTTTTCTCTTCTAAATGAAAAACACCTACTGATTTATTCATCCCTCCATTTTCAGCTGGACATTTTTAAATCAGTTTAATTTTTATATAACCTTAATTATGCCACATAGTTATTCATTCATCTTCCTTTCACTGCGTACCTTCGACCATGTATAATATTAATAACACACTATGCAATTACAACAAATGAAATTATTTCTTAGTGAAGGATATTCAAACCCACTCAAGCAAGAATGAGAGAAATAAAAAAAAATCCACTCCAATTCTCTCGACGAGCCTCACAGCGCCACCTTCCACACCAGTTGGTAACCAGTTTGGTAACGACGACATCCTTTGAATAACACGGTAACTCTCTCCTCAATTTGCGAAGCTATCAAAAACAATTTAGAAAATTTGAAATCGTCAATAGTCAGATAAGACTCTCTTATTTGATAGAATGACAAAGAAGTAGCGATATCCATTCAATTTATACAGAAATTTTGGCTGCAAAAATGCACGACGTTGCGAGAACCCTCACACCTTTTAAACATGGTATATATACTCAACGAAAACCCAATACTGTGTCCTCCTTCGGGAGGACATATACTAAAATTGGAACGATACAGAGAAGATTAGCATGGCCCCTGCGCAAGGATGACACGCAAAATCGTGAAGCGTTTCCACATTTTTTTGGCAAATTTTACTCTGTTTTGATCAACTTTACTAACGCTACTTAATAACAATTTTTTATGACGTGGATTGTATCCTTTGAAATTTTGTTTCGCATTTTATTTATTTATTTGTTGCATAACACAAAACCCATAACGCCGAGATGAGTTAATGATTAGTTGAAGAATATTGCTATTGATGTAAACGGTACTGCCTACTGCCATATACATTGTTTTTTTTATACCACAAGAATGAATTGTGTTATTTATGAAAAGAAAGTATTTTTTATTTGTATTCGTTCTCGAGACTGATTTAATACTCTTTTAAATCTTAAGTAACTCTATCTGTGACTTACAAAAATTAAACATTGTTTACAAATCACATACATGCAAAGCATAATTGGACTCTTTGCTTTGAAATTGGGGACTACCTAATTAAAAGCCTATTATTACTATAATATTATTACAATAATAACCGCAGCTGCACGGTACGACTTGTTAATGGTGAATTGCACGTTCAGAATAGTTACAATTATTAAATTCACCCATCTTAACTATCCAAAAATATACGAAATTAAAAATTGATGCTGCATAATATAGAATTTATGTACTCAAATATTGTACACACTTAAATAATAGCTGCGTACAAAATAACGAGCCCAAACCAAAAATTGAAATGTAACCAGACTTAAAAAAACATACTATATAGTGATTGATAACTACTTAACTATAAATTACAGACACGCGTTTTCCAAATGAAATAAATAAAGAAGAATTTCAAAGAGAAAATTTTGTTTCATTATTTTAAATGCGCCCAAATGCATTCTAAATATGGATAAAAACTAGAACCAAATAAAGGCATAAGTCATGCTAATTAAAAATAAAAATAGTGTCATGATCTCCTATTGTCGACAATATTATCTTACTCTAAACTTCTGTCCCGTCAACTTTTTCAATAATATTTTCAATACTGATTTTTACTCTGTCCCGTCTTTCATTTGGGGGTGGTGGGGTTGATTTGGGTAATTTTGGCACTGGTGAAGTTGGCAAGCTGGGTGGTTCTTCCCCCAAATCCCCATCCAATGACTCGTCAAAATCATAATCTTTCAATCCTCCCATTTTGCTGTATTCAAATGTTCTAATCGGTTTTCTGGATCGGAGTGGAATAGCTGAAATTGGAGGCGGCTTCTTTTTCTGGTACTTGTTAACAATTTCGTTATTGTTCTTTGGATAAATTTGTAGCTTGGAGAAAGCCTCATCAATCATCGGTATCTGTATTTAATTCAAGAGTTGTCCCAACATCCATCTCACTCCCTTCCACTTCTTGAATTGGTTCAAAACTGAAGAAATCATTTCTTCCGCGAAGCGAGCCCGGTGTCATGGAGGAAGATCCAGGTCGACTTCGCCCACTTGGTTTAATTTTGCCTTTAGTTGGACTCATCAGTCCTGAATTAATACTGGCCAATGTATCAATTTTGACATCACCATTATTCCCCATCTTATTTAGAGACAGATTTGAGACACCATCCGCCGTAGTTCTGGGTCCACACAGAGTCCGAATAAATGACATTTTGATCTGTCCTCCATCTTGGTGGGAGGGTGGAAGCGTATGAAAATGTGGAATATGTAGATTCTGTTGGAGATACGGATGGACCGAAGCCGGAATCTTGTAGTCTTGTCATTGATGGGAGTGGCTGAGGAGGATGGACAAAATTTCTGGGAAGAGTGACATAACCAGAAGGAACCCCACTAGGTGTGGGCATGTGTCGATTCATTGTCGAGTGGTGCCAAGCTGGTTCCGAGGTCATTGAAGAAACACTTTCTCTCTGGGGATGGCCTTGAAATCGGGTCATGGTTGCGTAAGTTGGTCCTGCAGAAAATTGTCTCATAAGAAGGGGTCGTGGTCGTCCGTAAGAGCCAGGATGAACCAAAGACTGAGAACTTCCCCAGGGTCGTCGCAGAGCAAATTGTGCCATTTTATAATTTTGGGGTCGGTTGTGGTAATAGAATTGTTGCGGAATCTGACCAGGATACGGGTAGACGTGGGTGGGGTTGTGATGTTGATGGTTGTGGACCATAGTATACCAAAGACATCGCGCTTCCTGGTCGCTCGACGGTATTTTCTTGTTGGGTGGCAAAGAAATGTCTCCTTAACTCGGAGCTTGGGGGACGGGGAGAAAATAGGACAGGGGACAAACTGGAGGGATGCACGGAATTGTCATTTCCCCTCAGTGCTACATCCGGAAGGATGGAATTTGAATTTCTCGGCGAGGAAACTGAATATGGCGTTGTTTGAGGACAAGAGAGGAACTGTTGAACTTGTTTCATTTTTTCTGGGCGTGGCGAAGTCGTCATCAATCACGATTCACGTCAGCGTTCACATTTTTTTGTCAAATTTTACTCGACTTTTTTGGAGAAAGTTGTGAAAGCTAGATTTTATGTTTTGTACAGTTTATGCAGTCCTTGTATGTACGTTTTATGCGTGGAAATAAGTTGAAATATAATTTCGTTGGTTTTGGCTTATTTTATTGAATACACTCATTACTTTGGTTGATACAGATAATCAATGAGTTTGGTAAAAGCATCATGAAAGCACACTAGATTCGTTCATTTTCAAGTACATAGTACTTACGTATAACTTTCTTGGACGTCAAGAAATTAATTGTATATTTGTAATCTACCCACGCATAAAATAGTTTAACAATAATTGAATGGTGTCATACAGTAATTAGTTAAAATACCTTGATGTAAATTTAAATGCATTAAATTTTAACACAAGATTTATACTTTAATTAAGCTGCAACTGCTTATTGTAAGGATTGGACATAGGCTTATCTTTGATATGCGTGTTTAATTTAATTATCACACACGGTCACCGGGACTGTTTAGCAATATTTACTAAATATGTCCGCAATCAATAACTTTCCGATTTCATCATTGCATAAATAGTATTTGATAATTTGGTACATAATTTTAGCATTCTTTGCTTCCTGGTATAATCTATAATAAAATAAATTTAAGGTCACTTAATATATTTAACTGAAAATTCAGCTATTTGGGTTGTCAGTTGGCATTTGAATTGAAAATCATTTTATGATCAGTCTAAAATTTACGCTCTCGGTTTTCATTACAATTCTGTATGGTACATGTGTGGCACTTGTTGAAACAGATTGATAATTACGAAAAAATAGCAAATATTAAACAATAATTTCATAACAGTGGAATTGATTAACAACTTTCCTCCCACCAATCTTCAACTACGGTTAAAAGCATGAATAATTGGATTGTATATCACAGCGTTGATTGATTTGGTTTAATAAAATTCGTCCAAATTTTTTCAACAATTTGAAAGCATAATAACTTCCTCAAAAATGAAAAAATCCTTGTAAATCTTTCATTTTAAGAACACGTTCCTTTCGTGGAGTGGTTTTATTTATATTTTCAATGGTTACGAAAGCTGGATAGTTTGATGATGAAGGGATCCTCCAAAGTAGTTCATGTTCATATTGTTGTTGCTGCTCATAAAGTGATTATGATTATGATGATGGGTGCTACTGATTGCTAGGTGTGGATTCAAATCTGGCTGATTATAGTCGATTTGCTGTTGCTGATGACCTGCTGTCGCGACGTTGCTATAGGGCGACATATTTTGGTGACCAGCGTGACCCATGTCTTGTTGGTGGTGGTGTTGAGATGAAGATGTCGATGGTTTTTGATCTTGTGCATTTGCTAGCGGACAGATTGGCGTGTGAGACGCCAAAAGGTCTGAGAGTCGTTTGAACTCTTCCTCCATAAGGGCGATGTCTGATTTTAAAGCCACGTTGTCAGTCTCCAGAATTTCAGCCTCCTACACAAGTAAAGAAAAAAAACATTAATTTCAGTAACGCACAATGCCACGAGACACAAAAACAACGTGGAGCAAAGGGTAAACTAGCTCAAAGTAATTATCCATATCCTCCCTCTCAAAGATTGAATGGAATAATTCCTATTTCGGAATGCTTAATACATGGTTGCACGGCAAATAAAGACGAATAGTTTTAGGGTGTATTGCACAATTTGCAATCATAATTTGGCTTGACTTCAAAAAGACAATAACATCATAAAATCAAATCAGACAGGGTGGAAGGATATTTCCTTTGAAATCTTGGCTCATGAGCAAATGTGGGATTATTGCTATGATTATATTTGCTTCGTTTCCAATTCAAATTCATACCTGAACAAGTAAGCCCGTTTTTTCCTTCTTCTTGTTTCTACATTTTGTCGCTGCAACTTTATTCCTTTCTCGTCTTCGTCGACGTCGTTCTTCGTCCTCAGGAGTCAACTGCAATTATAAAATGAATTCATGAGCAACAGGGAAACTTGCAATTTGTGAATGCTTTGAAACGAAAAGCTTTGCATGCAAGTAATTCACCGCCCAGAAATGGTGATAATTTTTTGTAAAAGAATCGAAAAGAGCTTAATGCAGATACTTTAAGCAAAACGTACCGAATTAAAGAAGTAATGGATGCAAAATAAGCATTAAAAATGGCATGTACGCAATATAAGAGAGATAAGCAAGGCCACACCACCTACTACGGTTCCCCTAATTGGGAATAATGCTCGATACAAAACTCCATAAACATTTGTTACGGTTTTAAACAGCTAAGCTGCAAACTGATTTGAATCTAAAATTGTGACAAAAATACATAAAGAACAAATCCTTGTGATTGTATCTAGTCGACTAATTTGAAATTGTGTGAATGCAAAAGTCTAATTTTTGGAAGGGACCGACTGATTGTTTTCTAATTTAAAATCTAATTTGTAAACTAAAATGAGAAAGGTAATCACACTTCACGTTAACAATCAATCAAACAATAGAAAAGTCAAAAGGTGGGGAACCTTAGTTGGTGGGAATGACTCATCAGCAAAGGAGTCATTTGAAATAGAGAAGTCATAGGTCAACTCTACCTCCTCCCTTTTTGGTCTTTTTGCAACCAGCTCGGATTTTACGTCCAACTCTTCCTTCCCACTATTTTTTCGTTTAGTTTGAATCGTAAGTTTTAAACTGTCCTTGATAAGTTTGGATCGCATGGACTCGACAGAGGTGGATGGCTGATGTTGTTGAAAATTAAAATGTCGTTGTTGTTGATGCTGATTTGAAGAGGATGGGGTTGGACTGCTCAACCCAGATTCGGAAAGGGTTGACGTCGACGTTGAAGTCATGGAGTGGGGGGATCCTGCCATGCAATTGAAGTTGCTACTGCTGCTCATAGTGGTCGCGGTGGTGGTCACATGGTGATGTTGACCCAGACCCCCGGACGCGGAAGTTACAGCAGGAGTCTCCAAATTGACGAAAACTTTCTTTTCCTGATGTTCCTCATAATCCTGTTGGGTCAAGGTTTCTGTGTCATCTGGGAGTGTGGCAGTTTCGAAAAATGGGTTCGCAATGGCAATAATTGAGTTAAGGATGTCTGGGGTTGAGAGACTGATTGGTGTCCCATTTCCAGCGGATGGAGGCATCCCTGCGGTGTTGGGAGTTTGAAGTAGGTCCTGACTTCCTTGCCTCCGAGCTGCCTCAATGTTTAAACGCTGCATTCCACTAAAAAATTTAAAAAAATGAGATTTTGAGATACATATTATTATGAATTATAATTTTAGAGTTTAGGAAAGCTTCTTGAGCATGTGGTAGTGCACGTTTTCTTAATGCATGAGTGACATAATGATAAATTGAGGACCCGATGGTACAAAACAACAATATGAAATGTACCTGACTATTGATTGGAATGTAATGCACGTTTCATGGCAGTTCGACTGTTGTACTGGATTTCGAAAAAAACACCCGTTTTTTAACTAATATTTTAGCGATGGCTACAAGAATTGAGCGAGCTTTTCAATGTCGTCAAATTTGAATATGCCAAATAAACGTTAAATATGGTATGCAAACTCGGGTAATGCAATGTGAAGGTTTTTCAGAATATACATATGAATGAATACGAGGAAGTCTACTTCCTTTGCCCTAAATTTTGTCCTAATCTTTCCACCAACGAATAACATATGGTACGTTTAGTTTCGAATGTTTTTTGGTAGTTTAAAATTTATATTGTTGTATTTGCCAAACATTTTTTTTTCAATTCTGCACTTTCTCGTCAGAATGAAATTAAAGGAAATAACCCAAACCCATATTCATTGGTGTGGCAGACGCATCCAAATATTAATCTCATGAATAGAAGGGTTGGGACTTGGACTTCACGAAAAGTGGAAGCTGTAGCATGAAAGTTGGTTTAGTTCATTCGTCTTTATGCAGCAGTAAATCACAATTTAGCAGATTCTGTCCAGATTAGATTAAAGAAGGGTCATTGAGAGAATTGAAAAATTACACCATTCTTGTCAAAAGCGAAAACGAATTACATCCAACTAAATGCTTTTATCTGTTCTAAAATTTGTACTCAAGAAACATCCAACAATGCAATTTGTTTTCATTGCCCATCCTTGATTTCAAATTCAACCAGCAAAACAAGTGACATGAAAAACATGTTAAATCCGTGATGTAACTAGTATCTTGTTTCTTGTAAATTTAAGTAAAAC
>JAAXNX010000423.1:0-30210 GCA_036491905.1 Folsomia manolachei
TTCGTAGTACACGTTAACACTGTTTCGGACTTTGAGTTCATTAAATATTTGTTGAAACATGAGAGCCAAATGTAGTCCTGATCCAACTCATTGGTTCTGTCAATAGTCTTCTTCCTTGATCTTCTTAACAATTACTGTTTGAATCCAGTTTAAGAGTTTCATTAAATTTTACGAAAGCCTCCGGAAATGTGGAAAAGCAATTAAAAAACTAGAATGATGATGTTGATGTTTACTTTTGAATGGGATTGCGAAAATCTAGAAGCCATCATTGACTTAACTTGCTATAATAAAATCAAGAAGACAACAACAAAGGAGGTAAGAATTTCATAATAGAGCATGTACATGATCACATGCCACCACACCACCCAGCAAGTAATTGCAGTGAGAATAAAGACAAAACGTAATAAATAAGTATGTCTTTTTGCGATTTCTGCAATGAAATTAAGTTATCAGGACAAAATCTTGATTACCCTTTACAACGAGAGAAATATGTAGGTATAAACTGCGTTGTGAAATTTATCGTCATCAGTCTTACCATTAAAAATGAAAATGAAAATGGGTTATGTACACTTTTACTTCTGAAGAATTAATCCGCTCATCAATACTTCTTCATCAGTGCAATTAAATATAATTAAACCATTTATTGTCGCAAGTTGCATCCATTTGGATAAGCGAGCTTTAGTTAATTCATCACACAAGGGTTGGATCTACTGCCACGTATTGATTGGATGTTTGTTATGTCTGTAAAATCAATGTGAATGAACCCCATATAAAAAGTGTATTCTCCCATAAGAAGCATGTTACTGTGTGAGGATTTGACCCAAAACTTCTCAAAAGAATACAATAATGCACCGATGCGTCACCCTTAGCTCACCTTAAACTCGTAATGGCATGGCTGGAAAAGTGCAAAGATTCCCATTGCACAGCTATCTCTATATGTTGAGCTTAAATTTTTAAAAGCAACAACATAACATGATCACCAGTAGTTGTAACGTGGTGGAAGAAAACTTCTCATTTCCTAATGCAATTCGACGGAAAGTTCCGAATAAAAATCCCAGGCCGCCACGTGCGGATGTGGGGTCCGAGACAATAATATCTGCAGATTCCATGAGACATTGTGCCAACTAGTTCCCATACGAATGGCAATGCGCCACAATGTCTCCCTTTTTCGTACACTTTTGACTAAGGTTATGGTCAAGTTCATTCCATTGCTAGAATACTTCCATCTCTATATGGAAAATTTGCCACGTGCGGTTTCGAAAAAGGGTTGCATGGAAGAAACTGTGCAAATTTTACTAAACTGTTTTTTTAACTTTGATCCACCAAAAATCGGAAGATTGAAAATGGCCGCCCTCCCGGCGTTTCAGTTTTCGTGCAATTTCTCATCCGCAATCCACTGACACCTAATTTGGATTCATGATCAGTACCAGATCACAATCCTGTTGTTCGAGGAATTAAGTTCACGGGTGGATCACGAAAACGCCTTTATGTCTTGGTCTGAACAATTAAACATAAAATTCAAAGAAGGTTTCTAGTCCTAAAGAGAAAGATCTTTCTTTCAACAGAATGAAGAAACAGGCCAAAATTCAAACATCAGATATTTTATCGGGATGGAGAATTTATCTATAGTTTGCAATTTACCAATCCTTCCTACTTGATCATCTCATCTCTCAATTGTCCAAAATCCGTGAGAAAAGTTGAAAGTTCTTGCAACCTGTTGAATGGATGGATTTTGAAGAAAAAAAGAATTTAGCCTGGGAACTTTTTTGAACTTGATTTTCTTAAATAGAAGCAACTCGATGCGGTTTTATGCAGTCTGACCAAATGCCACTCAATCCGATTTACCGTTGCCTCCTTTATTTTAAGTTAATTTCTTTGTCATTGACTTCATTAACTGCTTATATTTTAGTATTTTGTCCACAAATTTCCCAGCTCAGTATCACGACATGAACCAATAGTTTTCATGTAGTTGTTTTTGAATCATGAAAACAAAAGAGTTGTTCGTTTAAATGATCAAACAACTGTGATTATGCTTTATCACCAGGACCAAGAATTCAGGCAAAGGCAACTGATCCTTTACAATGCAATGTCTCCACGTGTGATTATGAGATTGAGTGGAACCAAGTCCGCTACTTTGGTTTGGTTTGATAGGATCGTGGGACATTTATTTAAGCGCAGCTAAAGCTCATCATCCATTTCAGGAAATTGGGCACATCCAAATGAGTTTTTATAATAGATCGACATTTGAATCTGTTTACTTTACAAGATCTTATTTTCAAGAATTAGAATGAACGATGAGATGGTTAGTGAAGGACAGTTGGGACACGTTGAGATTTCACGTTTGCAGCATTTATATTAAAAATTGAGAATGTAACTAGCTAAGCATGTTAATAACTTGTCCAGTTTTAAACAAATTTGAAATTGAGTATTTCTACACTTTTTTACTACGGTAAATTCCAATTAATGAGACGCAATAGTTTATATGTCATTCACGAGTTGGTTGTTCTTATCTCCCTCCCGTCGTTTGAAGCCACTGCTGTGGAGCGAAGGGGGGTTAATAATGTGAACAAAACACAACAATAATGTGTACAAAAGTTGTGCATTTCCATGCACTCACACTCCATAATCAAATCAACAATGGACAAGAAATAACAACAGTAACTGCTGTCTGAGAGTGTGAGAACGGCTAAATAAACAATATTACATTGTAAATTCCGATATCCTTCTAAAATCTGGAGAGCTATAAGACATCCATTGGGTGATCTGTCGTTAACCTGACAAGAATAGTCTGAAGTGCAAATACTAAAATGAACTAATTATATTGCATTCGACATAGTTCTGTAATGTACAACATGAATTTGTGGCCATCTGCCTAAAACCTGGAATAACTGCTTAACACGTATAAGGCAGGAACTAATAATTCACAACGTATTTCATGATGCATTAACCAAATTGTTACAATCCTGTCGTGATGCAGTGTTGAAGGAGCTCACCTCCTGATTCGCAGACAGGTATTAAGATGACGGATCCCAAAAGTGGAGAGACCAATGGAGATCTGGTCTGAGACCACCTTGATCCGCCCTGAAGTATTTCCTCCTCCTGGCAACAATTTCATTTTCACAGAATCCAAACCAAGTTCAAACAATAAACCAATCTACCATGGTCTTGGACTGGAAGAATCGATCTCATTTTTTAAAAATTTAAATCAGAATCGAAAAAATATGTATCCGATAACTTACATTATCGAATTCCGCATGTACATAGGTGCAGATCGAATGAAAAATTAAGTTGAAGGAAATATGATCAAGTTCTATGCCACGGAATAATCCCTGTTTTCTATGATACTCATCCTAAAGCGAGTCTAAATTTGGTAAATGCTTACGCAGCGAAAAAGCCAACAAAAACTGCACACAAGCCAGAAAGCTAGCAATGAGATATAGGATGCATGTAAAATAATAAAACTGCAGTGAGTTGAGGTAAATGTCATAGACAAACCACAAATTCCCATCGACACCCACGAAGGCCACATCACATTACATCAGATTCTTTACTACACTAAAATTTCAGCAGATGCCAGTGATCTCGTGCATAATGTAAAAAAAATTAACTTACGAAGAGTCCAATAATCTTTTAGGAGGTGTCATGGAGCGTATTTGAATTGGCATGTTAATGCAGGATGTACCACACTTCTCCACAAAAATTAAAACATTAATGACACATACGCACAATCAATTCAATTATATAATTGAGGAGTTTAACAATGCTTAATCATTACATATAATGGTACTTGTTCTTGTTTTACTTTAAAACTAAGAGAAACTGTCTGCTTGCAGTGTGCTGTCAAAATATAAGGAAGTCTAGCATTTCCTTTGTTTTCTCGCTCATCCACTTCCGTTCTTCCTTCATTGCAAAATATTTATTTTCGAAATCTACATTTAGTGTAAACGTAGTGTGGACGAACAGGCAAGGCTCCATTATTTGTGTTTTATGTTTCAAATGGTAAAAACACAATTTAAAAAAATGGAATATGGTAAGGAACAATAAATATTTTATTAATTTTTTAAACATTGGATTTGTAGCCACATGTTAATTAATATGATAATTGTTTATGTCAAATCTACCCAAAAATAACGGGAGATGAATGCCTGGTTAAAGACCCTTCCTGAGTGACCTTCCATTGTTTCTTCAAGATTGCATGGAATGTCTGGAAAGGGGAGAAAGCCCTCCTCAACCAAAAATGTGGAGATCTTATCCGAATTTTCTCACAGAGTTCAGCAACCGTAAAATTAAGGCCCCAACAAGTTTAATTATGAAACATAGTTGTTTACTTGAATGTGTATTGTTGCATACTAAATACCAAACACGACAATGATTTACTTAAAAAACCGTTTCTACATGATATACTTATTTACGGTCAAATCAAGTTAGTGGTCGAATTCCCATGCTTGGTTTAAGCCGGTTGCTGATGAGGACATTAATAGGAATGACCCCAACCAGGTCACACTTGGTTGCCTCCGTGTCGAGTGACATAATAATTACCAAAGTTCACACACTGCGTATCTAGTCCATTTAACATGTACACTTACAGTATACCTTTTTTTAATATTTTTATCTTTCTTCCCAGGGTCTGGCCCATTGTTGTTCTTTTCTAGTTGAATGCATTACATGTACACTACCTGGTCAGTGCATCTCTTCCAGTTTGTCACCTGAAAAGTGTCCATTTGAAAATTGATTAAGCATCCAATTTTCCGTGAAGATGTTTTTGATGATGCCTCTCGTAGAAGGAGGCGGGCCCAGCAACTAACACAATAAGTCTGGCCAAATTGATGTAGAATAGCTGAAAAGAAACGAAACCAACAAATCCCTGGATGGGTGGGTGGAAGATAATGCAAAAGCAAGAAGAAGCCAAGAAGTAGACGTGTGGACTTTTTTGCCTGGTATGAATGCATTCAAGTTGTTGTGGGAGTAAGTACAAAAAGTGAGTGGTAGTTCACCGGAACAGAGAAACTGGTCTGAATAATTTGGTTTGATTGTGGGAAAGGCAACAAGAGCCGGTCTCACCCTTGACTTTTTTTTACCTCTCTGGACCAAGTAAAGGGATTCTCACCTCATCTCATCATCACGACAAGACAGGGCGACAAGTGAGGGAGGTGAAGTTGGCGATTTAAACTCTTGTCTTGCGGTCAACTTGCTTTGGATGTGATGTGGCAGATTAGAAGTATAACTTTTGCAAAAATTCAGACTGAATTTATGTCGTTCATATTGCGTCTTTAAACTTATCTTATTTTAAGAGTATAAGTAATCACTATTGAACAATTAAAATGCTTGTGCATATGTAATCCTAATTAAGGTTGACTATTGATATGCATGCTTTAATAGTACTGGGAACATCTTCTTTTTTCAACACAAACTGCAATTGTTTGTGTCAATGTAGACTTAAGTACCATGATTTGGGACACAACGTGCTCATTGTTGAATACTACCCATTGTTGGTCCCATCCCAACAGCAGCTCTATTTTGTATCCATGTTACATCTCCGAGTAGAAGAGGAACACGGCAAGTGTGTTGAAGTCGACGTGGTGGCAGAAAACAATGCTACACTCCTCCTCCTTCACTCGTTCATTTCAACAATGGGCAATACCTCACTGGCAAAGGCACAGGTTACTAACCATCAAGTTTAAACAGCTACCTCACTTTCTTACATCAACCACTGCACTAATAAGAACCTGGAGTAGTTAGTTGCACTTGGCCACTCGTCTCCCTCGGACAAACTAAGAATTGTCTCAATTTCCTCACTGTCTTGAAACATTAGGGGAAAAAACCCTCACAGTTCACTCCTTCAATCAAATTGTAATCAATTTGGTGGTGTGTATGTCAAAGTGCAATAAAAATAGTTATAAAAGGGACATGTGATCTTAACTCTTCTTATTTTAAGGTGCTATTTCATAACTGGGGAGGTGGTAAAGATGACAATCCAAAGTGATAAATAATATAATTATTACGATTTTGTGATTTCTAAAATTTGTGACTGAAGGCAGGTTGTATGAGGAGTATCCTCATTAAAAGAAGTCATTTATTGATTGCCAATTGCTAGACTTGATTGGCCAATATTGGCAAGTGTGTAGAATATTAGGAAGCTGGCTTTGACGGATTTGCTGTTTAGGACTCACAGCATGCCCGTTGTGATGGATCCAACGGATAGAGCTGCATCCCCCTGGGTGAGCACTTGATTTTTTATATGTACCCCTTAATAAGGGGCCCTTATTCGACACATAGTATGACTTACATGGAGTAAAGGAATCTGTGTAGTGAGCAGAATTGTAAAATGTTTAGACCAGGATGTGTAAAAAGAGGAGCACATATGTCGCATTTTTTTCAATTTGGTTCCTCTGCAACAAGTGGCTTTGTTTCCCTTGGTCCTGTATGGAATTGAAGCGGGACGGTGAGTAAGGAAGTGATAAGCATCTCCCTTATCTTATCCGTCAAGCTCTGCCAACTTTCCTTACTCCACTGAGAGTGAGTATTCGTATCAAGGACCAACGCTTTGTTACCATTCCCGCGTAATATTCAGGAACTCGGTTTTATTAAAGAGGAAGATAATTAACTAATAGTATTTATGAACAATTCAATCTTTATACAAGTGACTCCGATAAAAATTTGAGGTTCAAACCGTTTTCAAATCACAATTGCAAATTGTCTCAAATTAGTTCCTACTTTACTTCTACTTAAATGGGGCATTTAGAGTAAGTCTCATTTGTACGTCTCCAGCCAATTTATAAGGCCTCCAGGCAGGCACGGCCTGACTGGTTTGATGAGGATCATACACATTGCAATGGCACTTATTGGTAGTGTAGGTAAAGTAACTTACTATTTACTACTACCAAAGCAGGGACAGGTATCATTGTCAGTATCTCAGGTGGATAAGGGTGATTGTTGCATGGTGGTGGTGGTGGTATAAATTGGAATAAAAGTCAGATTGAAAAGTGGCTGAGAAAGCGCCTTCCTTTCCCACGCCAAGGAGCGGATATGATGCTATTAAGTCCAACATAACAAGTTTAAACTCTTCTGTTTTCCTATCATCTTATTATCCCATTAAGCACTGCATTAACTCGGTCAAATCTTTACTTGCTTGCTTGCTTATTGTTGGCTTGCTCCTTCTGATGTGGACGACAACTCTTCAAATGAAATTCGACTCCATCCAACAAACCAACTTTTCCTGATTGTCTCAATAAAATTAAGGCTTCCTTCCTCACTAAGACGTCCGTACTCACTCATTCTTCCTATTAACTACTGCCACCAGTCCTAGATAAATACGTGCATCAGATACTAACAAATAGTTAATTAATATCTACTAAATTTTACAGAGTCAGTACCTTCGATTGCTGCAACCATTCATTTAAATATTTGATGATTTTTTTAGTAAAGCAATCGGCATGCCGTGGTCATCAACCACACACATTTAAATTGGGTGCGATGCAGACTATTGGCTAGTAGATAATATACTAAGGTGTGCGGTTAGCGTAAAGTTCGGATGTTTAAAGGATTCTGCATTGACGGCTCATTGATTCGGATTCCTTCATCCATTGAATCTAATCACTTTATCCCAGTCACTGATCTGATCAGAGTCAATTTGATCTGATCAGGCTACATTCAATCAACCAAATCGTTTCTCATCTCATTTTCATTTCATTCTCGACTTTACTTTAGCCACCCATCATTCAATATCGGTCGGTGGCCGGGCCACCTTAACCTCATATTGTTGTAAAACATTTTCTAATATCTCCAGTAAAAAAAGATGATTCCGGATGCATCCACATCCACATCCACTGACCACCAATCAACCACATTTATTAGGTAGTAGAGTCAAATTCACTCCTTTTGTAACAAAAATTTATAAACAGTCATAACTCCAAAGTTTTTATCTTTTGAATTCAAACTAGTAAATTAGTGACTTAAGTGCTCAATGAAAGATGCTCAAATGGCATGTATACATGCGTACCTGGGAGTATTGATTCGAGTCTTGAAAAATTTGAAAATAGATGACAGAGTGACTGAACGTTAAATGAGTGTGAAGGCTATTTTTTCCCGTTTTTCTTCAAATCTTTCCCACGAAGGTCCATAATCCATACCAATCCAATTCCAACGCATCACGGTGGTATCTCTTACTTGGCCACACATCAGCTCATTGTGAATACTTGACTTTTCCTCGTCATCATCAACTAACCATGATAGGCAACCAACTTCATCCCTTCTACACAACAGCTAATAAAACTCCAGCCATAGGATTAAACTCTGCGGTGGTTATCTTGATATAAATAAAGTACTGTGTCTCACTTCACACTGCAACGTAATCCCATTCACTTGTTCTGCTTCTGAATTCACTCAAAATCTTCTTCAATCTTGGCTTATGCCTCACTCTTAATGCTACTTACTGCATTCATTGCTCTTTGCGGTTTTCTTGATGCGTGTGAACCTTTTCTTGCATCAAAAAAGTTTTGTTTGTTGGACTTTGATGAATAATATTATATAATCTTTTCTTGCTCACAGATTTTGAGAATTGAAAATTCTTGTGAAATTGGATCATCCAAGACGATAAAGTTGATGGTAAACAACACTTATTTGCATTTTACAGGGCCAATATCATTTAGGACTGGGTGGAGGATATGAAGGGAGTGAGCCGAGTGCACCAACAGCCACTCCGGCGGATTGTTGGGATTCAACCCCACTTCCGGAACATCATCAACTTACTTCCTTCAATAATTCGGTCACTGATTCACCCACCACACCCACCTCCGTTGGACAGTATTACATGCAACAGGTGAGAAGTAACCCTAATTAAAAACAAGTGACATTCTACCAGAATACTAGGAAGGTTATGACCCAGTGTATCCAATTCATTGTGTGTGTAGCTCCGAGTTTAGGTTTGTATATTGAGTTTAGAATAAGTAATTAGTTTGATGGTTCATCTGTAATTGTTGAAGGGTGCAAGACTGTGAATGAAGGTTGAGGGTGATGTTGATTTTGATGCTTATCATCACATCACCAGGTTCCATGAAATGAGAATAAGAAATAAACATGAATATGAGTAACTCTGCCCTCCTCCCTCATCCTTCACCCTTCATTCAGTTTATTGACCGTCACAACATGTGTTATTTCCTGATGGATTATCGTCAGAGTGTGTCATGGTTTGACACAAGTGCCATTATTTCTTGCTCCCTTCCTTTCCTTTAGCCGAATAAATAAATAATACAGCTTGGATACTAGGAGAGAGGGTGTAGTTCAGCGACTGGGGCTGCATCCCATGCATGAGTAGAGAGGGTACTTAATCCACCCTCTCAAATCTGTATTAACATCTGCATTCCATTTTAATTTTCATTCAATGAACTCCTTTTTATCACTGGATTACGCCACAGTCCCGACTAGGTACATGGCTAAGGACCCAGTTTAATTAGAAATTTCTTCTGGAAATGCATCGCAAAAAATGATGCTTTACCAAAAACTATTTTGAAGTTAATTTGATTTTTGTAAATTTATATAGAACGATTTATGTGTGGATCAACAACATCAACAACAACAACACCTTCAGCAACAGAATCAGCAACAACAGAATCAAAATGACATCAAATTAAGTCCAAACAATGGACAGCAAAATAATTGTGAAGGTGGGGGAGTGGTCAATTTAAATTTAAATGGTCACGTCGACTACGGTCAGCCGCCAGGTGCTCCAGTGGCAATCCCAGTTTCAATTCATGGGTCATCAATGGTCCTTCATGGCGGGGCTCTTGTACCCAACAATCCCGTCGATTTGTCATCTCCAGCACGTTTGGACGACCGGAGACATATTCATGGCTTTAAGCACCACTCGCTCCAGCCCATCGGCACGCTTCTCAATCTCGGTAAGCAAACCATTTTTGTTTTTGACAAATGGTTTTGATTTGACCTGCTATGGTTTCTTCCTGTAAGAGGCCATCGGAAGGAAATAAAGTATAATTAATAATTTCCTTTGCATACCGTGCACGCGTGGCCTGGTCAGTTGAAGGTGTACCGGGTAAAGCATAAATTACGGAAACGCGTGCATCCATTGTGTCACTTGTATCAGGGGCAAACAATTACATTAATCATGTTTAATTTAACAATGAAATTGGTAAATTCCGGTGGTCAAGCCTTGTCAGGTCACCGGTTCAAATGCCGTTACCAGTCTTATCCTACAAAATATTTGCGTGTAACCTATATCGACTGTTTAATGGGTAATGAATAATGCATGCGTTGCAATTACAAGGGTACCCGGAAGAACCAAGGGCTACGGCTGATTGCAAAAATTATACAAAAAACAGTTAATAAATTATCGTAGCACAACCCGAAAAAATGATCATCACGAATGGAATAGATATTTACTCGGACCTTCTTATTGTTCATGAAGTCTTTACTGTTAAGGATGAGACTCCCCGAAGTTTCAGTTCCTACATGTTGACAGTAAGAGAAGGAGTTGAAGTTGAGATGAGATTATTGCAAATGATGCTAGCAAATGACTTCGAACCAAACTCGCAAATTTCTACCTATTTCGTACGTCATAATGTGCTTTTCCACTTCCACATATTTCACAGAGTCTCTCAGCCATTACGTCAAGTCTCTGCTAAAGCCAGAGTCGTTTCATTTTAGAAAATTTAGAATACTTATTTTTGCCATCTAAACTGCCGATGTTCATAACATCTTTCTTCCTTCATTTCGCCATCAAAATATCATGCCAAATGAAAAAGGACACAGAATTTTCTATTGTGGAGAACGATATATCACGAGATTTTGTTTTTCTTCCAAGCTCTGGAGGTTGGGGAATGGATCGTGGGAAAATACCCGCGTCGTCCAGGTGGGGACGATAATTAAGAGCACGGTAAACACTCGGCCTTCCTTTATTCCCTTCTCAGTTTTCCTCAGTTTTCTCTGACTTTACTTTATCACTCAGCCACATTCCTTTGTTGGATTGGATCTCATCTCTCTGCAGTCGATTCGGCTTTTATTTCATCAATCCCATTCTCTCACAAGTGGGAGACAGATCTATTTTAGCCCGTCTTCAGTCATGTTCTAAATCTGAGTGGGTGGGGTTGATTTTTCGAGGTTTTTATGAAGAAATATAACAATGAATACCCCAATATCTGTAAAATTTGAATGTGAGAGTCGGCTTAAAAAATATATTGCAAAAATGATCCACTTGAAAACAACTGGCAATGTTTATTGTTACTCTGATTTATTGTGTAAGAGAAAAGAGAAATTTTTTGTTTAGTTTCTCCGATGAGCCTTTTCCCGTTGCTGGGTTTATACAACTGTATGTAGATACGGGATACGGTCTGATTTTGTGTATTTGCCTCGGGTTGCTTGTCTGATTTCAACAGTTGCATTTATAGCATTCACAATCCATCCAAAATTCAAGGATGATTCTTAATTCTTAAATCAACAGGATGAGACATTTGATTTAATTGAATGGGGTTCAAATCTCCGCTTCACTACAGATCTAAAGCATTAATTGAAAAACAACTGAATCGAAGCGTAAGTTTTTGGCACCCTAGCCAATTGTCAATCAAAGTAGGGAAGGAATTCTCCAGTTTAAACACTTGTTTAATATCCGTACTGGAAATTGTGTTTGTGTTTCTTTCTCAATCACAGATTCACTTCCAGTTATAATTTTGTTGTTTTTGCATATTTCTAGTTGGTGACTAGATATGTCTCATAAATTAGAAAGATGAAATTGACTCAGATAAGTCCAATCATGTTGACAGTCCTGTCCAACTACTGGCCATGTTGTTTTGCAATGCAAACTCATTTTAACAAGACTTAGAAGAACGAACGTACATAAATCCTATGTACTCCCGAGCAATGACATGCTCAATGACCATATCATCGCATCTACCTGTACTTGGTTCCATTCTTGAATCCATTTTCATCTCTTACTTGTAGTTAAGTGAGCTTTATACGAGCTTCATTCTTTAAAAAATGATGATGACGGTGTATTTCGTGAGTGATTAGTCAAAACAAGTATGACCACTGAACAATTGAGAATGCTCACAACCCTTTGCTTGCCTGTCTGCTATTATCTCAGTGGAATAAAAGACTATTACAAGACTAAAGCCAAGTCGGATCCCTAATAAGAGTTGATACAGATGGATAAAACTAAAGTTTGAGAGTTGATGGATTATACTTGAGGAAAGATGAGAACCAAAAGAGCCTGGCATGCGTGTCTAATTAAATAAAGCAGAATTTTCTATTGAGCCAAGCATTTCATTGAGCAGCCCTTTATCACTTCTTTTTAGTCAAGAATTTATCTCAAGTTCATCAACATTTACGTTCACGAAGGAAAAATGAGTAAGACGGCTGACTACTTTGTAATATAAGCGTCTGGAATTAAAGAGCTTGTTGAAATATCCACAGAATTAAATGCTAAAATATTATCAGAGTAAAAATTTTCAAACGTGTATTTCTTATGTAGTGGCAGTGTAATGGGATAAACGACAAAAACAAGAATCGGATCCTATGTTTGTGTCCAGTTCACTTTCTCCTGCATGGATTCTAAACTAATGTTTATGCTTGCAACGATATGGGTGCGCATTGACTTGTCGGACCGAATCTTCACAAATCGGGAGGTTTTTCTTGGAAAAAGAACTCCTGGTTGCCTCCCACTTGGGATGTGTCCTGTGCAATGGGAATGACTCCGCAAAAGTCAAGTAATTCGGCTAAATTGCACTGCTCCGTATCTTGTCCCTGGGTATTAATATATACTAATGTGTATGGTGATAAAGCAGTATACTAGTAGATGCATGTCCGAATATCGCGTATGTAGCTCATTGCAGACATCGGTTGGACTATTTGTTCATTAACTGACAATGGATGATTGTATCCAGTCTACCGGTAATTTTGCATTGTAAGATTTGATATGAAACCCGATACTCAGAACGTACATTGGTCTTTTTACTCTTTTAATGTTTGCTTGATTCCCTTGCATGCGGGTAGTTCGGAGTTGAGACTTATTATAGTCCGAACCCGGGTAGTAGTACATCAGTACAGGATCAAGAGTGAGCCTGAGCACATGGGCCCTTCCATCATTGCGAATAGGCTAAGTATTAATTGGAATGTGTATTCTCATTGTTTTCCCTGAGATTGGTAATAGGGCATTAAAAGACTCTACTTTGTTAACGACGTCTCATTCTCCAATTTATTGTGACCTACAGAAAGGAAAAAATATGGATTAAATTCTGCAAGGATTCCAAAATCATCCAACATTTTTGTTTGTGGGTGAATACAACATAGATATTAGGCAAACACATCTAATCAAATGCACATTTGCATTAAATATATAGGTATAACAGTGGCATTGTTAGTAGCCCTCATTTACTTAATTGTGTTTTGAATAGGACAGTAACTCAATTGTTGTTTCTCTCTACTCACGTAATGCCGTGACTGTTGCAGTATGTGATTGGTATCGATAAGATTTTCTTGTACCTTTGGTTCAGAAAGTGTGACTCCAAAGATATAAATTTGCAACAAAAACCCTGCAATTTTTTTTGCAATTTGCAAATTGTGACCCTTAAATATTTCAAGTGAGTGGGTGTCATGAACGAGTGGAATAAAACGCAGCATGAATTACTTGGCATCCTGCTCATCCTCAAGTGGACATAGTGGTCACTACGGGGGGTTGACTCAGTACAGTGCCACAGCCGCGAGTTCTTACTACCATCATCCATATTATCATCTACCACCCACCCCGGAAACTTCGTCCTCCTCCCAAATCCAGTCCCGACCCCTTCTCACACCCACCTCCTCCTCCTTCACAGAAAGTGGGAGCAAAAGTAGTGGGAGTGGGACAAGTTCTCCAAATAACCCGGGTATTGGAGGGTCCACTGTCTTTGTTCCTCGGGGGGACAGTGCTTATTCCAGCTCAGAATCCCCATTGTCCAACGCCTCCGAACCATTAAGGCTTGAAGAAGAATCCTCCTCAACAAGTCCACCTTCCTCTACCCTGCAAAAACTTTATCCAAGGCCCCGTCATCACATTTTGAGCAATCAGTTCCATTACTCACTTCCACCCTACTTAACATCAATAGGTGGACCTGCAGCAGGTGCGTATACACGAATAATCAATCAATCGTCACTTCCTAGTAATATACGGATTGTATGATTGTTAACCATTTCCTTAAAACTGTCTTATCTAGAATATTTTCAAGTTTAAAACTACTCCTGTCATTTTGGATCCTGTTTTTTGCATTTTTCTATACTCTTCTTGATGACTTGAGAAAAAGAGAAAAAAAGTTGGTTGGTTGTCTTTGTGTCATCCATCCACCTTCCTCTGGTTTCATTTTCATTCTTTGGTTAGTTTCTCCTTCCATCAGGAATAATAGCAAGTCAGCATTAGTAGGAACATGACCAACCCTGCTGGCTTATGCTTCAGTACTTAGTTTGCCCGTGGTTGGGCACCAGAGAGAGAGGAAGAGTGAAAGAGTGAAAGAGAAAACGAGACGGGGAAAATGCAGGAAGGAAAAAAAAGTTGATGTTTCTCATCATGGGAATTTTTCCAGCTGACAGTGAGTCGAGTCGTTGCTGGAAACACTGAAGAAATACTCTGACTAACTTTGAAAATGCATCAGGAAAGAAATTGAATGGATGGAGTGAGTCCGCTTTATTTTTCTAAGGTATCCACTGTATTTTGGATACCATTGGAAGTTCCCTATTTGCCGAAGGCTTTTTACTTCGAATGTGATGGTGGGGTGGCAAATGTATTTTGAACAGGTCACTGCTTCTCTTTGGCTAAAACAAGGAATTGGTTTTTGTCTCAAATGAAAATGAACAAGATCGTTAGGCTGCAGCTATGGAACGGGAAATCGCCATTGTTCCATTGCACGGTGCGAAATTATCACAATATAAATGATGAGATGAGGGTGGGAGACAGATTAGTACGTGAGAAGATTCTTAAAACGGTAGGAAGTACGTTGAGAATTATAAAGTACTTTTCACATGCATCCGAAACTGTTACAAATATGATGGTGGTCGTAATAAAGGTGTACATAGTATTCCAGAAATATGTATAAATACATGCCTTATTCAAGATTCAATACTTTGCGCAATTGCAAAATTCACTTGATAAAAAAAGTCACTCGTAAAAAGTTTACATCGCATCTAAAACTTTAATATAAATTCAGTAATTACTGAATTATATTGATAAGCCAATTGAGATCATGGACAAACTAATTTTGTCTCATTTTTGCCAATATCACGGATCCACATTGGCCAATCTTGTGTTACCCTCTTGGTTTTTTGTACTTTTGTAAACATTTTTAACTACGCTTCTGCAAACAAAATAATTAAAGCAAATGCGCATTACCAACCAATTGCAATTTCTTGCTGCGAAAGCTCAAAAGCCTTTTTATACTGACAATTGGAGCAATAGTTAACATATAACTAGTTATATGTTATCATATTTTGATATATGAGAGCTCATTTTCTCACGATCAGAAGTAGAACCAGTCAAACAACTTACTGTTGACTGCAAGGTATGAAAATTTCATAAAACATTGTTTTTTCATAAAGATACAGCATCGGTTATCTGTACTTCTGTCTATTCAAACACACACCGCATACTCTAGTAAAACCTGCGTTTATCATTTACTTGTGCTTCATTCGCTTTCTTAAAACTATTGATGAAGTTGCAAAGTCATTTGAAATGCCTTCTGGTAACGAGTATATTGACTGACTTAATAAATTGAAATCAAAATTAGGTCGTATATCTAGTTGGGTTGAAGACACATAGTAATGCTTAAGACGCATTATTTCTATTTATTACTTTACCCAATGAGATAGAGTTAGTTGATAGTAATTATTAGTGAGTTGTCGTGGGAGTAAATTTCATAACAATCTTATTAATTACCTTTGTTAAAAATAATGCAAGGTTTATCTTTACCTAGCATATCTGTATTTGATACGAATAGTGTTTTTACATGCGACAAATCAGAACAGAGTAAAAAACTTAAGAAACTCGAGGTGATCAACTTAGACTCTCTTTGAACGCAATTGGCTTAAGAGATCCGGCAATGACTACTTTTCCATTCTCTGATTATTCAGTTTGCTCATTCACTCCCACCCAGTTTTACTTTTGTTTTGTTCCTCAAATAATGTTACTCAAATAATGGAGCACTTGAACACAACTGGGCCTCTTCATTCTCAATGAACGTTTAGCCCCATCACGCCATTGGATACGATGGAAATAGCACGGCAGGCTGCTAACTGGATTTGGTTTGGATGTGCTCAACAAAAATAAAAACTCACCCCTTTGTTGTGCTGCACATTGTAATTTCCACCAAGGGTCCGTGCTCATCCTTCCATTACATTAGGGCTGATTTATTACTAAAATGCAACTGTTTTTAATGCGGTGCAAATTTCAAATAGCACATGGCCCCTTAATCACGACAGGACACATTGATTTCTGATTAGGAGTATTGAAGAGGAATAGGAACTTAAATTAACTAAGAGACATAGTCTCATTCTCGTAATGATTGACGGACACCAATATATAACACAGTTCGTTGTTGGAGTGCATTGGAGCCTTGCACGGAAATAATACCAAAAGGCTTCAAATTGTTGCTGCACAGCAACTGCATACAAATTGTTGATGATATGTGAGTCTCTACTTTACCAATGCATGGGGTGGCTACGAATTAGAGAAGAAGTAAACCTGTCCTTTGGGTCATACTTGTTCTTCAGTCAGTCACATGATAACCCGTCAAAGTCGTTGGATGAGCCTTATCTTCTCCACCCATAAATTTTAGTGGAGCAATAACATGTCGGAAGTAGATGGTGGCGAAAAGTAAAAGCCGTGTGTCTATCCACCAGCCTAGTCTTCCCAGAGAAGGATGAGACAAGAAGGGAGAGGATGGTTGGAAAATGCGAGTACACACCATAAACTAGAGGAAAGCAGTAGTGATTGTGGCCATGGAGTTGGTGAAGGTAGAAAGAAGTGACTGGGATTGTGATGAATTTGTGCTCGTGGGAAAGTTCCAGGTGTTTTCACCGCTCTCTTTCTTTCTCCGACCCGAATTTTCTTTCGTCTCTGCCTGATTCACCTTTTCCTCCACATCCCACCAACCAATACTTACAATCTATGGATGTGTGTGTATCTATTTTGTCTCTATTTTAGCCTTATTTCCTTCTGTCTCACTTCACAATGGAATCATTAATGAGTCCAAGCCAGAGTAGAGTAAAACATGGATTGAACATAAGGGAGTGGAACCTCCCTTTAATCATCCAGACTACACCGATACAAAAAGAGTGGGTGGGTCGTGGCTGGTCAGTAATGACCTTTTTTCGAAAATGTTTGACCACAACTCACATCCGTAAGAGTATCCTTTTAGTTTGTTGGGGAATTGAGAGACAATGGCTGGTTTTGCAGTGTCCACGGGGTGGGTGGGGTTGGTGTCAGACAATTGTTGTCGATTTGTTCCTTCAATTACAGTGTTTTAAATGGAGACGCTTTTCCAGGATTTAGTAGGATGATGCTGCAGGAAAAGTCGTGGCAGGGTCGGTGGTAGTGACCACCCCAAAAATGACATGCACGACCGGCCATTGCAATTGCTATGATGAGATTGGATGAATGAGTGAATGAAAGAAATAGTTGAGGTAAACCGAGCAATGTAATGCACTGGACATGCAATTCAAAATCCGTCCAATATTCTATTTCATTTCACGCATTGCTCAATAAATGAATGAGATTTTTTTAAAGATGAGTTGATCCAGGATTCATTTCAAGTGCTGAGTCATTGGTGATTGAAACCTTTTTACTTTTTAATCCGCAGATCACCCACATAGCAGTGGGGGCTTCATCCCAAACTCCTTGACACCACCGGAAAAAATGAATGGTGTGGGAGGTGGAGGAGATTCACTCCATCACCACCACCAACATCATCATCACCATCATTTAAGTCATATGACGCCACCGTCTTCACTCCCATCCCATTTTGTCCTTCCTCATCATGGTGCTTTGCTTCATCATGCGCCACCCTCCCCACTTCCCACACCTTCACCTCCGGTACCCTTCGAGAGATTCAGGTACTTCAGCAATGTCAATAGGTGACTTTTTTATCTCCCTCTTTATTTGAGAACCCTGACCCTTACAATGTGGCGGCCTGGAGTTGACCAGAATTTTTGTATTGTTGTAGTGGAGGACTGTATCGAGGGAAGGAGCAGCGACTGACGAGGGACGCAATGAAACGGTATTTACGCGACCGTGGGGACATGATTCTGGTAGTGGTGAGTAATTTCGGGAGTCTGATGATCAGACCCTGATCCCTTTAGCGGTATCCCTTCCGGACACTTTTTCATAATCATGCGTTTTCCAGTTACATGCCAAAGTTGCGCAAAAATCGTATGGGAATGAAAAGCGCTTTTTTTGCCCACCACCCTGTATCTATCTTTATGGAGATGGTTGGCGGAGAAAACGGGAGCAATTGTTGAAGGAGGGTGAGAGCGAGCAGGGTGCACAGTGTAAGTCCGATCAATGTAAATGTTATGAATTCCACAACTAAAATAATTTCATACTAAGAATAATTTTGATGTAGTGTGTGCTTTTATTGGTATCGGCAACTCGGACCAGGATATGGTGAGTAAAGCTAACGTTTCGCTTCTTTATCCTCTGTTGACAGGTCACGCATAAGTTACGCATAAGTGGCAACGTGATTTACTAATTTTATGATTTAACTTTACAGCAACAGTTAGACCTTAATGGAAAGGTGAGATTTTGTAGCTAATAATAACCAACTTTGTTCACTTTACGGCTATTCAGATTTTTAAAATTTCGATATGCTTATTCTTTTAGTCTTATTGCGCCGCCAAAACACTGTACATATCAGACTCGGATAAGCGGAAACATTTCATGCTAACAGGTAATTACCTTATTAATCAAGAGATGAACAAATGACACAAAATTATAAACTGTCGTATTTTTTGTATTCCAACAGTAAAAATGTTTTACGGGAACGGGCAAGACATTGGGCTATTTCACAGCAAACGAATTAAAGTGATATCAAAACCTTCCAAGAAGAAGCAGTCGCTTAAAAATGCCGACTGTAAGCTAATAACGCTAATAAGAACATCTTTTAGGACTTGTCCTTCCTGGATATTAATATTGTCATTATCTGTCTTTATTTAGTGTGCATCGCCAGTGGGACAAAAGTTGCCTTGTTCAATCGACTTCGGTCGCAAACTGTGAGCACCCGCTACTTGCACGTGGAGAATGGAAACTTTCACGCGAGTTCCACCCAATGGGGAGCTTTTACAATTCATTTGTGTACGTCCTTCGTCCATTTGTCTTATTTTCTATTAATCATGTAATTACACTAAGCTAATTAAGGAAATTGTCGACAGTGGGGCAACTTGAAATTACTTTCTCCCAAATGTCCGATATCCAGATTATCATATTCTTGTGACTCTACTATAGTAGTTATAACTGGAACTCTTAAAAATAAGTTTAATTATTCTTGTGTCTGATAATACCCCCTTATTGTCCCCACACAGTAGACGACAACGAGTCAGAGTCGGAGGAATTTGCTGTTAGGGACGGATATATTCATTATGGGAGCACGGTGAAACTGGTCTGCAGTGTGAGTGGGATGGCATTACCACGTCTTATTATCAGAAAGGTTGGTTTTTGTTGTATAATACATAATGTGGTTTGGGTGGGACTTATTGTCTGGACAGTAATGTTTGATTGTAATTTGGTGGTTCTCACAAGAAACTGGTGACGCATTTTTATTAATAGGACGTCTCACTCAGCCTCTTTGATCATTTTATTTCAGGTTGACAAGCAAATGGCTTTGTTGGATGCGGACGACCCGGTGTCTCAACTTCACAAGTGTGCATTCTACATGAAAGACACGGAGAGGATGTATCTCTGTCTGTCTCAAGAGCGAATCATTCAGTTTCAGGTAAGTAGGAAAGTTTCTTGGTAATAATCTCGTAGATTAAAGTTCTTGCAGCCGAACTTCACGGCACTTTCTGGTAAACCGAAATTTCGACCCCTTCTTGACATAAGTACTGCGAGCTACTTAATTATTCGTAATGATTTTGAGGTTGTCTCACTTTGGCTTGCTTGTGGTCAGGCCGATTGACTTGTTTCCCTAATTTGTCATTTCGGACACCTAATATCTAATTCAAGGTATATCCCTGCATTTCATGGAGGTAGCAAACAAACTATTACTTAGATCCAAAATGAAAATCAGAGTCATTTGGCATCAGTGACAATGGCGTGTCACTTTTATCTATTCCTCCCACTTCTCGTCAATTTTGAAGTAGTCAGCTCCCTGGCCTGGCCTCCCTCTGTCAATTCTAATTATGACCCGTTTTATTCCAAACATCAAATGGAATTGCCATTGTGTTGCATTAATAATGGAACTTCGTTCCTTCAATTGACAGTCAGTCAATTAGTTAGCTTAGCATTACATTGGCATGCGGATTTATTCAATTTTCTGTATTGTCCACAACCAGTCTGATTTCATTTCCCTGATTTATTGAAACCACTGCAATTACAAGGACTGGACCTTCCCCTAAAACTATTTCATGTGGTATCGACACACTACTTTACTTATCTATTGAAGAAACTTATTGAATTATTCTGAAGGGGAATTGAGTCACATTCAGTTATTTAGTTGTTTACTATCTGGCAAAGTCAAAAGTAAATTCTACCTTCCTGCAAGTTTCCCTTGCTTTCATTTCATGAGTGTACATCATTGATCATGGGAATGGGGAATATCCAATCACATCGATGATTAGTTCAATCACGGCATCCCATTTTGAAATCAAACCATGCACGCGATGTCATTGAAATCAATTCAATGAACGAAAAACCCACCGGATTCATTAATTATTTCAATGTACTTATTACCACAGCCCCACAGTTGTCAAACTCTTACTCGGATTTGTGAATTATTAAGTATTTTGGTAGTTCACATTGGTCAGCGCGTGAAAGTGGTCACAGTTTTTCAAACTCTTTCACCAAATATCACCGTCATACCCATAAACCTGAATTTGTGCATGACAACTGAAGTAGCCAAACCAAATCACGACAAGCAAGTCAAGCTCAAAGTCCGTTGCACCGTTGAAATTTGAAATGCTTTGTTTATTTTCTGGAATCATTTTCTCGTCTTGAATTGAATTTCAGGCTGGTAAAATGGTGGCTGAGGATGAAAATTAGACAAAAAAAGATAGCCCACGAGAGAGAATGAATGTCTTGCACAGCACTTCTCGGCATGGGTGATAGATGTTTTATGATGATGATGATGATTGACCGTGCGAAAATTTTGATGTGAACCACCTTAAGTTCCACGAAACTCTGAGGAATGCGAGATGTCTAAGACTATCTAAATATGACTATGTGTGTCCTATGCATGCAGGCCGGCTTATTCATCTTTTACAAAATAATGCCAAAACGCCCATCTTGTTTGAAATTGTCACCACCTTCAAAACTACAACTGCACTGAAATTTTTAGTTTATATAATATGTAACAGGCTAAGTCAGAAGTCGCACTGCAGTCGATNAAATTGTCACCACCTTCAAAACTACAACTGCACTGAAATTTTTAGTTTATATAATATGTAACAGGCTAAGTCAGAAGTCGCACTGCAGTCGATTAAATGCTATTGATACATAATAAATGGGTTTGGCTCCTCGTCATAAAAATGATTATAAAATAGTATGTCTGTTCTATCTTTAGGCAACACCTTGTCCCAAGGAGCCAAATAAAGAAATGATCAACGACGGAGCCTCTTGGACAATCATCAGCACGGATAAAGCAGAGTACCAATTTTTTGAAGGAATGGGTCCTGTCCGTGGCCCCATCACGCCCGTACCAGTGGTCCACAGCCTTCATGTAAGTCGTTCTCATTGCCAAAAATTGCACTCATCCTATTATTGGGCCAAATTGCTAATCATGTAAAACACGTCCAACAAGTGCATATTGTTTTTTGCGGAAGGTATTGAGTTGTGAGAGACTGCACCTGTTGTCATCAATTTGTGGGGAATTAAATTAATATAAGTCAGCCAGCGGTAATATTTGTGGGGAACGATGTGCCCGTGAGAGTTTCACTTGTACTTTGAATAAAATAAAAGTGAGACAAACTGGGAAATGTGGTAAAGTAATAAGCACAAGAAGCAAGGTCGCGAGTGCCGTGGTTATAGTTGAGTCAGTGGTACTGGGAATATTTTACCGAATTTTCAGCTGCCCCTGAGAAAATTCCGAACGGAGCACCTTCCCTTTCATCTCCCATCCGCCGTAGTCCTTTCCACTTTGAAATAAATAAACACCCAACAAAAGTTGTGAATGAATATAAATCTCACCTTCTCATGGGTGTCAAATCCATGCCATGCAACTCATTCACAACTCTTGACTAGACTAATTTCATTGACTAGGTCATTCAATCTTGACACAGTATGAGCACCAAACTAATTTTAAATTGAAACTTCCAGCTCAACGGCGGTGGAGACGTAGCCATGTTGGAGTTGACGGGAGAAAACTTTTCTCCCAATTTGCGAGTATGGTTCGGAGATGTGGAGGCTGAAACAATGTTCCGATGTCAGGAAAGTATGCTTTGTGTCGTCCCAGATATTTCTGCATTTCGTGGAGAGTGGTTATGGGTCCGACAACCGACACAGGTTCCCGTCTCCTTGGTTCGAAGTGATGGCGTCATCTATGCCACGGGACTTACTTTTACCTACACCCCTGAACCTGGGCCTAGACCACATTGTCCTACGACGGAGGAAATATTTTCTCGGAGTCCTTTAACCGCTATTTGTCCACCTCCACCACATCATCAACAGATTACTCAGGTTCCTCAACACCTCCATTCCAGACCTCATCATATGACACTTCTTCACGATGGGAATAATACGGCTCCACTCCTTTATGACTTGTCACCTCCGACAGCCCTCTGACTCCAGGGTTCACATTTTTACTAAGTTTATATAGTCGAGCTAGACAGGGGGAGGATATCATGAGGGGAGCATGACATTTTGAAAAGATGCTATGGTGCCAGGGCGTGGAGTTCGTGCCCAACAAATTTATTTCATATCATCTACCCACCTCAAGAGGACTTTTCCATGGTAGTAATAAATTTAAGGAGTAGTTATAAGTGTATGTAGGATTGCGTTGAATAATTCAATTTAAATCTCATGTTAAAAATGAGGCTTTATATAATAGCTCGCACAACGTCAGACTCTGCTTTCTCCAGAAGCAAATAAGTCGCTTAAATTCCAATGAATATGTTTTAAGATTAATACTTGACTCCTATTACTTACATAAATTATGACATTGTTGTCGTCGGTTGTACCTGCGCCCTGCTTTACATTCTGATATTATGGTTGTAAATGTGGTTGAAAGCATTTTAAGAATAATTAAGGGGATTTAGTGAGTTTTACTATCTCTGCCGAGAAATGTTTTTAAGGAGTAATCTGTTACCGAATGAAACCAAATATTACCAGTAGTAATTTAGAGCTATTTCATTTAGCAACCCAATACCAGCGTATAATATAACTTTAATTTACTGGTCATTCCTGCTGAAACCAAATATACCGAGAAATCGCTTCTTTGAATGTATAGAATCACAGAACATGAATTAAGTACGAAAATATTTTTGTATTTTAAATTGGATCAGCAAATGTCTGTGGTTAACTGCCATGCTGTACAAATGAAAGGTATTAATTTACAGGATCCAAGGTGGTATTTGTATTACCAAAGAATTTTATCAATCCTCTCTCCTAATTGTAATATTGTACGTGTCATTAATGTTATTGAATATATGCTGTTTGTGTTTTACATAAAATTCTAAATATTTTTCATGCGAATGTTCGCTAATTGATTTCATGTGCTATTGTAAAAACTAATCGAGTGGTCACACGTTATTTTGTGAAGTAATCAAAAAGGCTATGCCATTTTATGTAGTAAGATAAAAAACTGACCAAAGTTCTCTTATTAGATAAGTTATCGTGAATAAACATTGGTAAAAAAATGTCTCTAAGAACTCGAGCTAGTGTATTCTGTACAAAGTTGAAAATACTGTGAGGGGTAGTTTCAGGTGTCGCAGATGAGTTTATGAACGTAACTAATTACCAAGTATACTATTATGTCTTAATTTGTATCGTATCGCAGATAAATAAATTACTGAAAAATTTGAAGGCTTAGAATAAAATTCCCTATCTAATACGATTGCAAGCAAATGTTCTTCTGCCCATAGATTTTTTTGAATAAGTTGAAAATACAATCACGTATCACGAGTTGATTCGAGCCATTTTAAAAATACCCAACCTCTAATTGTAAGATGCCCATGAATTGAACCAACGACCATGTTGTAAGTGAAATGATCCAATTCGTCATTTGGTTTGTTGTACTTGTGAAGATAAGTTTATTCCTGTTGACGTAGTCATGTTGTGAGCATTAATCAACAATGTGGGTAGCTAAAATTTGAACTTCAAACGTCTTATCTTCACTGATCACAAGTAATCAAAAAATCCTTTTATGAAACTCCGGTCAATTCATCTAGTGAGCAAATATTCTGTAGTCGCAATATAAACGCCAAAAGATAATCCCATCAAGCTAGCGAGCGCAGCATTTTTCTGGAGCACGATTAGGCCAGCTAAAGCGAGGCCACAATAAGTTAAGTAGCGGGTGGTATGCATCACGGAGCCTTCCCTCTCGACAACTGAGGTGTCTAAAAATATGTCAAGTTATGATTAAGAAAATTGCATACATTCAATGGACACATTCACTTTTGATAAAAACTGGACAACGGTCGTGCTCACCCATGCACACCTTATCCTTCTTGGTGTAGTTTTCAGCGCACCTTTCACACATATCTGGACCATCAGCAAAGCAACCATCACACGCAGCATCGCATCTTTGACATTTGTACGAGCCCTCAGCATTTTGACAGAATTCATTTCTTTTACAAGTTCTTTCTTCCAATAGGCACTCGTTAACTACAATTCGTGAAAAAAAACATACTTTAGACGACGACAAATATATACATAAACAATTGATTAATTATGTATTTACCATCTATGCAACCTTGTTCATCGTTAAACTCCCAGCCTGTTTTGCACGACTCGCAGTCTTTATTTTAAAAGGATATCAGTAACTAGTTGGATTAGGTTTAGTATTAATTAATGGCACTTAAAAATCCTTACTCTTTGGTCCTTGGCCATGGCATCCACCTAAGCAAGAAATATGACATTTTTTGCATGAATTGGCTTCCCCATCTTGATAAAATCCTTCCGCACAACTGTCACAAATCTCTCCGGCATATGCTGGATGACAACTACATTCCCCACTACCTTTCCTTGTACCGTTGCCCTGAATTAAAAGAAAAACAGTGGTGTCACTCATACTTTTTATCACAAAAGTTTTGTCCGTAACTGAATTCAGCCAAAGTAATGTATTTAAATTGACACTCACCTTACACTTGCCATGACCCGAACAGACAGCTTCAGGGTATCCAGGGCATGGTGAGCAATTGCTTCCAAAGTGGTTATCTGGACAGCAAACTTTGAGTCGATTGATGCACAACCAAGTGTCTAAGTCCTCCCCGTCATTTCGATGTCCTTCCTCCCACCACTGCTCCAATAGCTCTTCGTTATTGACATGAAATTCGTGGCACTAGATGAATAATATGGCAGCATATAAAAGAACTATTCCAAAGCAATCCATCGAATCGAGAAGAGTGTTAACCATTATTATTCATCTTACATGGTCTTTTCCCACGGAGACTTCGGAACAAAGGGTCTCTTGTATTTCGACAAGTCTAAGTTCAGAATTTTTGTATACTTTTTTGTTGTCTTCTTCCCAAGCAGAATCTCCTCCTTTTAAAAAAGAATAACCATTTAATTTTAATTGTTCAATTTGTCTTTTTGAAGGTACACGAAGCCCTTACTTACCTGTATAGTGTCCTTTGGCCGTTCGTTCGATACCTAAAATTAAAATGTTTGTTAATAACCTTAAATAAGTCGCACCCTCCATAAAATAAAACTTGCCTGCATTGAACGAGCCGACCAGCACCCTACAAACTGAAAATATTTGTTACGTTATGTTATTCGAACCTCGTTAAGCTCTCATTTCAAGTGAAAGTTTATCTTTCGTTATTTTCTTACCTTGACAAGGAGCAAGTCGCCGACTAGATTTAGAGTCACTGCTCCCACTACCACCAGGACCAGGGAGACCGGCCGTCGTCAAATTGGCAATTAACAAGGGCAACGCCACATTTAGTAGCACCAACGTCGTCCTCATCCTTATCCTTACTGGCTCCACGTGAACCATCACATCGGATCAGCAAACTAATTAAAGCAGTGCCTAAGAAACGACTAATATCTGAGATAATTTATCTGTCAACTCCACATTTCGACAGCACCACTAATTATGTCAGGAGAATCAATTCAGGAATCTTCTGTGGATGTGCTCAACAAGTTTATTATTTTACAACACCAGGTCTTTTTATGAAACTTGAATTGAAACTAGGAACAGCCGGAGAACCCTGTGACAAGTTAACAATTAGCGCATGTTACGTTGCACCAATTAATCATACGTGGTGTCCCAGAATTTGATTGATAACGCTATTATTTGGCAGAATATGGACACCAACAACAAATCAGAGACTGCCAAGTTAGTTGGTCTCATTTTTCACCATTGAACAATAGTTGTTTGATTCAGTAAGAATTTTGTAGTTCCTTAGCGTGACTGAAAGAAAGTTTTACAAAATTAGAAGGATGGTCTTTATACAATTTGACCTTTACCCTTGTATTGCATTTCTCTTTATTTTAAATGTTTTGTACGGGGTTAACTAGCTAATTGTAGTGTGAATACTATGTGGTTGCACAACAAACCGTCTGCAATCAGAATAAGATTATGAATTTAACATCAACAAAGGTACATGAATGGAATGGAAATATAATGGTTAATTATTACTGTTTAATGTACATTGTGGCTGTGACTTATTGTTGGATTATTGTTTAAAAATTTAAAATCCCTGCAAATTATGCTAACTAATTTGTTACTAGTTATAACGCACCGGGTGGGTGGGAATGATTCGTTTACTTTAAATATCACCGGCTCGATCAATCTCGCAATTATCACGATCCATGTCAATCTTGTCCAAGACGCTTAGTAAATCTCCGTAAGGTTTCTTCTCTTCGCATTTAAATGGACCTTCATTCAACAGCTTTTTAAATGCGGCCTTTTTCGTTTCATCCAACTAAGAAAAAGAGAATCAAAGCATTTGGTTACAATAAAGTAAGTTTTGAAACCTGTTTCATCAAAACTGCTAGGTGACATACTTACCGTCAAATAAAAGTCTGTCGCTGCGTGAATAAATAACTCTTGAACTTGGGATGGATTACGTCGAAGCTGGGCAAATGGAAGCAAGCAAAACACTTCCGGAGAGGAGGAAACGCCAACAAAAAATACTGTGAGGCTCCACATTGCTCTTGAAACATTGGCATTTGCCAAAAAATTTGGAAGACTGTGAAATACAAATTAGATATACAATTTTTAATTTTTGTTTTACTAATTTGAATGGCATAAACTGCAAATAGCCGAACCTCGCCAAAATCCACTCTCTCACCAAGGCTCCTAAAAATTATGACGACATTATTATTAAAGAGAAAAATAAATAAAACTAAGTTATGGCTATCCAACCTACCTTCCTTCGGGCGACGTTTTGCCTTTTCAAAAACCTGTTGATAAATAAAATGCAAAAATGTTTAAGTAATTTAAAATAATTCAAGAAAAAAATTACTTGGGCAACTGCTGGAGCTACCAACTCTGGACAGGTTTGAGTCGGCGATAAAAATTCTGTAGTGAAATTAAAAACATGCTTCGTCAACGTCAATGAATTATTGAGTTGTTGTTTGTGAATATTAAAACTGATTGTGACAAACCTGCAATTACACGATTCAATATTTCCGATGGGGGCAAAAAATCTGCTATCACAAGAGGAAGGATTTTGGAGACGATTTGGTTATGGCATTTGGTTTTCGATCTAAGGCTGAAAATATTAGTATATTATATTATTATACTGTTAGTGGCCTAAATAAGAATATATAAGTATAAAAAGTTAATTATACTGTTGAAATAGTACATCAGCCCTTTCCGCCATTGGCATTAAAATTTCCGGATCCAAATCCGTTTTATCAATATAATCTTTGAAGTCTATAAAAACATCAAATTTTAAATCGAAAGTGTTCAATTCTCGTATATTTTTAGTTTCACGAACCATCATAGAACATGGTCAGGTACAATTTCACAGCTTGGAAGAATATGCAGACGTTGGGAGTTCGCAAAGTTTCTAGCGTCACCTTTGCAACAATTTTCTTAATATCTGGTTTCATACCTCCGATTTCGATTTTCAATCTTAAAGCCTGTATGAAAAAAAAATTGTAAACTTGCTGAGCACTTCGTGATTATTTGCAATTTAAACCAACCTTCAGAACCAACAACCTCACTGAAACAAATACTTTGTTCAATGGACTCAGAACCGTGAGGATGTTTCGAAGGGTATCTTGTTCAACGTCGTTCAATGTCACAAATCCTTCGGGTGGGACATTAATCCAAAGGAATAATAAAAGTTTCCATTTTTTGAGGCAATGAGTTTCGGAATCGTTAGTCCTAAGAAAACATTATCACAATTTAAGCTGACAATTTTAATTGGCATGACAAGAGCAAGTAATATAAATAATGACATACATTTCATCCAGCTGGGTCGATTTTAATACATATGGCACCACAATATTAATCATGACCACGCAGTCTGGATGACTTTGCAGGTATACCAGAGCGCATTTAAGGCTAACATTTGCAATATTAGCACTAGGATGAACAAGAAATGTTTCCAACATGGAAATCAGATTCGAGATAGCATCGACACCCTATGAGAATAAAGGCATCACTAACATTAACAAAAGTTACTTACACTAACTAAGGGTGGTAAAAAATTAAGTTACCTGAGTAAGTTTGGCTGCAGAAAAAAATATTCCGTACATCAAATGTGGCCATAACATCTCATCCTCCTTATCTAAACTTTTTTGAATTTCTGTCAGAGTTTCGTACATCCAAGAATATTGAGAAACGTCTTCAAAATATTCAGCCATTATCACAATGCTCTGAATAACCTCGCTTAATAAATGCAGTGGCATTTTCCCCTGTAATTAAATTATTTACGAGTGCGTTATTTCAAAGTTTATGGCACGCTATAATATTTGTGATCATAATTACCTGTGGGTTTTGCAGCCATTGCGAGTAAAGATCTGTCAGAAATCGAATACAAGAGTTGACATCGATTCCATGGTCGTTTTCAAATTCACGTTGAGAGTTTAAGGTTCTAAACCACAAAAAATGCGATTAAGCAAACGTCAATGGGAACGTCTCTTTTCATAAAATCCTTCTTACAATTCACGAATCTCGGTTTTCCGACATAACTCCGGTTCAATATCCTCCATTGTGTAATCGATTTTTAACGATACATGGCGCCTATTGATTACAAAATTGATGTAAATTAATTTAATTAAAAATCTGTAAAATCTCGTATGATAATGGTGAGCAGTACATTTGTTCTGAAATGCAAGTGAGCGACCATTTGATTTTAATAGATTGTTGGAGCATCATATAAAGCTGCAAAAATAGAACATGCATTAAAATTCAGAAAAATTACACCAAATTAACCTGTCTTGAGATCGAAGAATGTCACCACCTCAAATGTATTAAACCATAGGTCAATGACATGATTTTTTTTTCTCCTCTCTCTTTCTCGTTGCTCACTTTTCTCGTTTTCATGCCATTCACATTTCTCTCGCAAATTAGCGAAATTGTTAGTTATCGTAATTTTAAATTAGTTAGTCATGGCAGATAACGATCTCACTGCGATTTACACGGACAAGAGTGAATTCCTTGCTGAAATGCATAGGAATATTCTTCAAGCAATCTTCCACGAAACAAAAGATACAAGTACAATTGGCAAGATGACGGCGAATACAGTCATCCAAGACTATAAGTCTACGGTAAGTATTGTTATTTAAGAAATTAATGTCATTCTATACATACTGGATATACAACTCAACTGGGAGAGAGTGACATCAAATAAAAATCCCTATGTAATTAGTCCACCTTTTTATTATTACTTCAGTTCGTGTACTATGAAACGATGGAA
>JAAXNX010000424.1:0-30210 GCA_036491905.1 Folsomia manolachei
TGGTAAAAATTTGGGATCGATATCTTTTCTAAAACGGCCGGAAATGAACCCACAGACGGACAGACAGACAGACGGCCTCAACGGTTACATAAGCACTTCGCCTCTGGCTCGGGCTAAAAAGTGATAAGTAAATTGTGTTGGTAATAAAATTTTTATACTGAGATAAGAACGCTTGAGACAAGATGCAATTGTTTATACATGTATAGATGGAATTTGGATACAGTTTTTGTCCAAAGGAAAATAGAAGCATTTGTAGTTCCAGCATAATTTAATTCTCTTCATGAATATTCAGTTATCCAACTTGCTACAGTAATTTGGCTGCATCATTTTTATTTCATAAATCATGGAGCATATTGTCAACATAAATTTCACGGCTCGAATCTCTTGACGATTTCGTCCCATTCATGGTCATACACTTTACGCTAGCTAATGCCTAACAAAATATGACACCAATTAGTTCCGCTATCGATTTGTACTTAACATCATTAATCTAGATTGACTACAGTCGAGGAGGAGTGTGTTATATGAAATGCACACGGCCACCCAGAAGATGAGAAATATGCACTAATATTAAATGCACTCAGCTTAAATCGATCCTTCCATAACTTGTAGGAAGTTGCACACTGTTTAACTTCGGTTATGCAACAGTTGCGTTGTAAAAGAAGACTACTTTTTTCAATTTTTTCATGTTTCCGATCTCTGCATGATATGCAGGCCGGCATCGTGGCGTGTTTCGGTTTCAAATTTGTCGGCGACCTATTTTTAGTTCAATTATCAACACTATAATTTCCTAAGTACTTATTTTCAGCTGAGTGTAGTGAGTGTAGTGGAATTGAGCATGGAATTGAAGTACATTCCCTGTAATTTATACGTAGTTTACTAGGCCGAAACATCAATTCCACTAATAGGGTAATAACATAAAAGTTGGAGACTGGAGAAAACGAGCTTGTTCATTGGTATTTATCGCAACTTGGAGAGCTCAAACATTCAAAATTATAACTAGTGTTAAAGCAATGACGACTGCTAGATCTTTACTCACAAACCAAAATGCCGAATTTTACTTAAAAAAGCCTATAAATAGGTCATAGGAATATGTACACGAATGAATGAATTGAATCACTATCTAGTCAAATAAAATCCAAATACGCCTATTTATAGGTACAAAACAAGGAGCACTCAAAACTGCCTTGTTGCTTTTGAAATTATCTTGCAGAGCAGCATCAGACATAATAATAATAGTAATCTTTCTCAGAACTTCGGTGCATTATCTTGTTGTTATTACTGAGTTGGACCAGATACCGAGAAATTTTCTAAATCAGAAAAACAAAACTTTTCAACTTATCCAAAACTCCAAAATTTCCGTAACGTGACAAAACAAATTCGCTGTAAATATTTGCTTAATTCGCATAGTCCTAGATCCAGATGCATTCCACCTTTCCAACTAGGTATTGGTTCACCTAGTATCTACCATTTTCTAAATAATATAAATGCCAACCTCGTCAAAATATTTGGGGCGTAACTAACCCCTATTGCCAACTAATCTGACCCACACTGAAACCGACACAAACAAAGGATTGCATTGAATTGTCCATGCTGAGTCTGAAGTCAGTGGAACTAGGAGAAAGTTGGAATTGTGCAAGGAGAAAGCATCCTAACGCAAGCAAACAAAGTGAAGAGAATGGCTCAATTCGGACAGTAATCATCTTTATTTGCTTTTGTTGTGGGGTGGTCTGCTCACCACTATTATTACTTTCTCCTACTGTCACTGCTCACTCCAGTGTAAAAGGGACAAGTCCATCATTTCTAGACTCTAATTGATTGTGTATGACGTGGTAGGCGGGGACGGGAAGCTTTCACTATGTATGTATTCCAGCCAGCTTTCCTTTACATCCTTCTTTTTATTTGTTTGTATTTCATTGCTTTCACAAACGAGAAAGAAATGAAAAGAATTTTAGTTTGATTGAGGATAGAATGTATTATATTCGAATTAAGACCATAAATAAGTTCAATTCACGATACAATTCTCTGTTTTTATAAAATTTGCGACCCTTGTTTCGCCGGTTTTGTCGAAGGATGGCTTATTTATCAGTATCAAATTCCTTTGAATGTCGTTGATTGAATTTTATTGCTCCAGAATTAAAAGGAGACTTAATTCAATTTTACTTCGATAGCCGAGAATCGTGATTTCGTTGAGACTAATTTTGAAACTCAGTCAATAGATACTAGATACATACCTTCCGAAGCCGAGGATTTGGTACAGGCAGAACCCATTTTCTTTCGGGAGACACAAAACTTGCCACTAAAGTGTAATTTAGTTGGTAAGGTTTTTAGTTAGACTGCGTTTAACAATTCCCACATAGTATTCCAACTAAACCGTGCCATGATTCATTAATTTCGTCATCTGTCGTGGTAGAGATTCCCTCCCGTAATTTACATCTGACATACTTTCCCGTGTAGCACTTGTTAATGATATTGCACTGGGTGAATCCCATCCTAACTGGATTTCAGTGCTTATCACATTATTGGAATTTTGATTTATGTTCCACTCTATAAGGCCAGGAGAATACATAGCAAGGACTCCGGGAACATGGCATTGTTTCGCACAACTTATTACAACTTTGGCACAATTTCAGGTTCCATTTTATGTAACGTACAACAAACAATTAAATACTTCACTATAGATTGGATCATTAAATTGGAGTTGGTTAAATAAATTGGTTCGCTTGTGGTTGGGTTTAGTCCATTGTTAAATCAAGTGGAAACATTAAAATTTGTTCATTGGGTTTATAGAATGTTGATAACAGTGCAAAATTCGGGAGTTGAGCAAAGTAGAATAGGAAACATAGCGTGCTTAGGCAGATTAGTACAAAAAGCTTTGACCACTAGACTAAATTAATAATTAAGAGTTCTCTCATCGAGGATGAACGTAGCTGCATGCACTGGTGAAAGTGCAAGTAGCAGCAATTTTCAGTTAACAATGATTAATCATTAATTTAAATCAACGTTGCCATCAATCAGTCGAGTGCGATAGGAAATTTTAATTTAACCATGTTTTTTGTTTGTAAGTTTATAAAGCTCAAGTTCAAAAGGCAAAAGTTGGGAAGAAACCATAAATTATCCCTAGTTATAGTTGTTTTAAATTGGAATGGATGAAGTGAAGAATCTTTGTCTTCCTGTTTGCTTCAAAACTTTAGCACTTTGGCTTGACTTCTGACTTTGGTTCCATTTTCGACCAAACACTTTGTTTTAATTGTTTGATATTTCTCTTTCTTTAATCAACAATCTGCACGTCACGCAAACTTTTGCAAAGTGGGGGCCACTGCGCCACATCAAACAATTTTTGAAATGCCGCACGAAATAGTTGTATCGAAACACTGTAGTTTGCAATCGTTTGGCACCTTGTGTGGTTGAAAATGTTGTTATTACCACAACCGGTCACTTTTGAATGACGCTTTAAATCTTACGGTTACACAAACTTTGTCCAAGGAAAATTGTGACCCATTTTATACCAATCATACTTGTTTGGTTCATCTACAGCAGACAAGAAACTGAACAATGTTCTTAAATGAGAGTCAATTATGTCTAGGACTGTTAAGACTTTTGTTTTTCGATGACGATTCTAATTAACTGGTTCTGTAAAATAGCCATTGTACAAGTTAATGTGCTGTCTACGTATTGCTCACGATATCACAATCATTGAATCACTGCAGTATCTGTACACACTTGATCAATGACTGTTGACAAACTAAATCCAACCCTATCTCAACAAGCTCGCTCACCAAAACGTCAACTCACAATACTAAATAAAGTTCATTTAAACCCAAGTCACGTTAATTTGAAGTAAGTTGACATTGGCACAATGCAAATTAGGTTTGAAACTGGTGGCAGGTGGTATGATGGCAGTGTTTTCTAGCAAGGTATTGCATTGCAATTTATTATAACGATGACTGCCTGGCTAGCCACACCGTCGAATAATAATGAAGTGTTTCAGCTCTTATCTTGTACGTCTGATTTCCAACACGGTTCATAAAACACTGATCAAAGGTTTGTGTGCATTGTAATCTAATGAACATCAAAAATTGAGACAAACCCTTTATCGCATTGAGTTTGACATACAAATACCTATGCGTAAGAATGAATTGGTTAAGCTACATTGGAAATTGGACCCACCACGTTGAGGCAAACTTCAATACAGGAGAAATTCTAACTAAACCAGTGACTTCTTGTTAAAACTAACTTTTGCAATTTAATTATGATGTCAATGCAGTTGTGTTGTCTGCCCTGTACATAGCTAAACAAAATGTGTATCACAGATTCCAAAAAAATCTCATTCTGTATATCTTAATTACAGAATACATTGCTGCTGGACCAATTCTATAACATAAAGTTGACAGCCTCAAATTTACATTCCGAACGCAGTGCTTAGCCAAATACAAAGCTTTCATTAAATTGCAATATTCAATTAAACAATCAGACTGTCAATTGCTGTAAGAAGTAGCATAGACATTTAGCTGGCCAGACTACTTAATGAAGACAAAAGTACTCGTAAAGTCAACTGACTGAAAGTAGACAAAAAATTTAAAAATTTACGGATTATCGTAATGATCGAGAAATTAAATTGACAATTACAACCCAAGAAGTCAGACTGTCAAATGAAATTGGACGGCCATCATACAAGTTTGACATCCATAACGAACAGGTCTAACATTCTCTAAGAAATAAAATAAAGCAGTAAAAGACATAAAGTCGGTAGACGGATGATTAGACAATACAAACTGAACCAAACAATAAAACCGGCTCCGCTTATTCAATCAGTTATCTGAGATACATCTCGTAAAAATGAATACGGCTAGCCAATTCACTGATTTAGCTAAATAAGCATAAAGTGTCATAAAAATTCAGTTGTATTACTTTATCAGCAATTTGAAGAAACAGAAAATTGTGATGGACAGGTTTTAACTTTATTTGTACCCACTATTGCTTTTAATGCCCTATAATTTTCCGACCATTTAGATAAATGGCTGTCAACGGTACTGGGATACTTTTAGTTTTTAATTGGCATAATAACTAATAATAATAATAATTTATGCAGCAATGTTCTAAGAGATTGCAAAAATTTTGAAGTTCTTATCTTATGGAGTAACTTATCATATTCTGGCGACTAGCTAGACATCATAATATGCGGTTAGGTTTCAGATCCAAAAGTCCAGTTATCTGAAACCTAAATTATGCACTCATTCTTGATGATAGGAGAATGTAATAAGAAAACTTTTAAGACCTCTTAAATTTAAGACCTCTTCAAATATACGAGTACAAAGTTTTCCATCCTTATAAAAATCTTTCCTCTTTCAAAACTGTTTACTCTGAAATGTAACACCGTAATAATGAACAATTTTGAAATGAAACTCCGATCCTTTCCAGACCATCACTTATCTTCAGTAACTGAAGTAAACCACTAATGGTCCACTTCATATTGTCACGGAAAGACCTACAAAGATTATTTGAAACTGAACTTCCAGAACCTTTTATAAAAAATGGAATTTAATGCCTCTGTTTTCTTAGCTTACTATAATAATTGTAAACAGACACTAATGGTTTCTTATAAAAGGAATTGAAGAAAAACATCAACTTTGCCATGCCGAAATAATTTTCACTCCTATGAGAATCTAGAAATAGGAAGTACAAGCAAGTAAACCATAAAATAACCAGTACAAGAACGAGACACTTGGAAATACAACACTAATATTTGCAGAATTACTTTTAATCTTTACTTTTCATTATTTTTGTTCTCATCCTCCCGACCATCTTCACATTTTACTTGAATGTTTTTCAGCAACGAACAAGTACAACTATCACACATACTTTTTCATGTGATTGTCCGCCCTACTTATCAGGAGTATATGCTCCCTTAATCTCTACTTTACCATTATAAATTTTCTTTAGACTCTGCCAAGAAGTGCCAGCTCTGTACAAATGAGTCTTTTGAAGTTCCAAAGCCGTTGAAAATTAAGAAGAGAGTAGAAAGAAAAAAAGCTAGATAGAAAGGTTTTATTTTACACTAGAGTGCCAACAAATGAATCCTTTTTATAAAGGCCATTAAAGTTCCTTATTCAACCTTGGGATTCGTTTATTGTGTTGTATTTCTAAAACGGAGAAAGTCCGCATTGAAAAAGTTAAGATTTTACTTTTCACATCAGTTCTACCACAATTTTTATCTATCTTTTGGAAAGAAATAATTTATTCCAGCTGCCAGCTTTTGCTGCTTCACGATTGTTTTTCTATAAGCATGACCAGCATTTCAAAACACTGTCGATTTTCTTTTGTATGACTTTCTTTTAATTCAATAACAAATAAAACAATTGGGCAGTGTTCTCGCTAGTCACGCGTTGTCTTTATATCAGCACCTGGAATAACCTTAAATAGTAAGTAACCGTAGTTTGGATGCGACTGGTATTTATTTTGAGCCATACTGATTCATAAGAAATGCAAGAAAAACATGTGGAACAAAAACAAAAAGAGCCAATTCAATTTATATGATTCTGAGTCTGCATGAGATCAAACGGCGTGCAAAAAGCCTAAGGAAGCCCTGCCAGCCGAGCAAGCAAACAAACAATCTAGGAACCACAACCGAGCTAACCACTTCCTCCCTTGGTTTGTTTCCTATGCTGTGTATTTTCGACCTGAAAAAATTCACATCACAATCACAAGAGGACAAAGTGGGATAAATTTTTTTATCTCGTCTCGTCCCTCCCAGGTTATTCTGGGTGAAAGTAAAAGTGAAAGTAAGGACACGAACGGAAATAGAAAACACGGCAGTGGTGGCTGTGATGAGCAGGGTTTGGTGATGGGAATATGTCTCAATCTACGAAACAAGAAAGTGTTTACTTTTCTTTTCTTTAGAACTCAACTGGGTTTTGTTGAAACTAAGGTAAAAAGGATGGGTTCAAATGCTCTTTTTCTGCCCGATTGACTCAATTCCTTTCACTTTCATCTCAATCCCAAAGTCTAACCGCTTTGGAAGAGGAAATCGAAATGCAGACGATAGAAAACAAAAACAAGCAAGAAATACACAACTTTTGTCACAAACTTGGATTTGATGGAGCTTGGAAACAAGTGTTCAGTCCGGAATAAGTTGGTTCGGAAGTTGCAGTGCATGGTGGATAAAGGAAAAGTACTTTCTTCCGGATTTACTACGCTATACGTAGTTGGGTTTGGTAAATTAAGAAAAAAAAACAATATGGAAGGGAAGTAAAAATTTCTTAGAAAATTGGATCGAAATTTTTGTTGTTTTGCATAATGTTACAAATTGTGGCTTCTTTATCTCCACTATTTTCGAGGAGCCACAGATTCGTTCGAATAGTAATATTTGAGAAAAAATTCCAAAGTTCCAATAATTTTTATGCATTCAAGCTACTTCTGAAATTTAAGTTTCTTAAGCAGTTCTAAAAATGTAATCGACACGGTTTTTATTACATTTTAAATCAGTATTATATTTGCAAATTTTAATGGAATTTCTTCCCATCCCAGTCCGGTAATTGCTTGGGAAATTTTGATTGTCTTCTCCTTAGTAGTCTAGTCTTAAGACTTTCATTTGTTGAACAAATTCAATCTCAGACGAGACATGAATACAGATCCTTTGAAAACTCTTGGACCAAAACTCTGCCATCGTTATTATTGCCACTTGAAGCAAAATTGAAAACCAACCAACCAAACGATTGACTTAAAAGAACCAACCAACAACCACACGAACCAATTTTAGTCCAATGTTGAAGAAAGTCAATTAAAGGACAAGAGGCCCCACTTGAGCCAACCGAGTCTCCGTTCATTCAGAACCAGAATGTTTTTGCAACCGGGTGACAGAGAAGCTGAAATAAATTTACCCAACCCCAATTTTTCACCACGTTCACCTTCACATAATGTCACACATTCGCACTCTTTGGAGTCCCAGGTCAATTTATGAGCGAATTAGTTTGAATTGCTTTTAGTTGACCTTACTCCGTATTTCCGAAGATGAACGTTACACTACTTGTATTAAGATATTTAGTACGCTTTATGAAAAAAGCACAGGTAAAATAGATGATTGGATTGTGTAGAGTGAGTCGAACAAAATGGATTGAGACATGACTTCCCGTGTGAGATGGTGCTGGTCCAGAAACCTGGATAAAACTGAGAAAATTTCACCACTTGCTTTTAACCAAGTACACAAATACCCGGCGCCCCATCCTCGTTTCCTTTACTCACTCCACGTCCTTTTCAGCCCATTCACTGCCATGAAGCCTCTAGTTTTTGGGCTGGAAGGCAGGATACAAGGATATTCGACTTGGAGGAGAAAGTAGAGAAAGTCTGAAACTGAATCCGACTCAGTCAGACAGTCAAATTTTGCGAATCCAATTCATTCCTCGACTATATTATCCGATTTATTTGATGAGAGGCTGTGACTGACTGACTCAGAATCTAACTACGACTCACTTTTTCATTTGAGAAAAAAGTATGACCATTTTTCCTCCAAAAAAATTGTCGCCAGCCTCCAATAACTTTCTCCCCGTGAATGCCAGAAAATAAACTGCATTCCTGCATCATATTAAGATGATTTCTTTGGCTAGGCGTTTAACTTGACAAACACAAACCTTTGCTCTTGCTCCACTTTTTATCAAAGTTATTGCATCCTTGTCAGTTAACAGTGTCATATATTCCTCTTCTCGGCATGCTAGTCTGCATACTAGTTTACTGAAAACGGTGAAAAATGAAAACGAGAAACCTGACAGTAATACTTCCCACTTTGTTGCCAATCATCAATAGAAAAGTTATTACTGACAATGAGCTGAATCCTTGAACTAAACTCGCCTCAAATTTACTTTAATTACGCAATCGGACAAAGCCATCACTCCACTTCATTCGACTTCATAGAATTCCCTTCAACGCCCAGCAATTCACTCAACAATCCGTATTCCCTCATTTATGAGGTGCATACACAAGTTTTCGTCCCGAGTCGATCCCAGTATGGCGCCATCCGGTAAACTTTTATGTAAAGTGAGTCCTAATACCACACTCTTCCTCTTTACTTAGCTTTTCATTATTCTAAAGATGATGACTTACCTGGTTGAAGCTGCAACTTTGTAAGTTACTCTCCTCACGTTTACCCACTACAAAAGGTATCAACTCCAAGGGGATTGAATTGCTTTTACTGACGCAGACAACCCCTCATTGATTTCTTTGTTGGTCCGGATAAAAGGTAGCAATAGTTCTAGACCCTACCACGTATCCTTTCTTGTTTGTATAGGAGTGAATCCTAGATTCTAGTAGAATCATTCTACTACTGTCTACGTTGTCCTATCCACAAGTACGTACTTTCTCCTTTGTGTAGGTAACTTTCACTCTTGGCCTCTATCTCTACGATTCCCTGTCTCTTCTTTTACCACAACTTTCTTCGACTCTTTTCCAACTTTCTCCATCTCTACTTTATGTTATTTATCTTGCAAACTAACTCCGTGTCCCATTTTTCTTCGTTCTAACCAAAACTGACGAAATGTACTTTAATGCAGGGATTGAGATACTTATAGTTAACAGGCAAGCAGAAAAGTTTTTCATTTTATACTCTTGTTTTTTTTACCTTGCGGCAAAATAGTTTACATATCTATGATAGCAGAAAGAGGTTTTTGTCAAGGCAGAAATTGGGATTGGCTCATAGAATCCTGTACAATTTTAAGGATTTATGTAATAAGTCGTAACGGGAGTTAACAAAAGTAGGGATTGGATGTCGATGAAGATCTTCTTGTTGCAAAGTTTGTTCGGAGTTGCATGCACAGGAGAAAGTTTGTTGTTTATATTTTTTTAGAAAAGTTTACCAAGCTCAAGAGAGATGGGCTGAATAGAGATTAAACCCTCGTTACCCATTCTGATGCATTGAAAGTTTTTTTTCCATTTAAATTAGCCAGCTGGGAATATAAAGAGATGCAAAAGAGGCATGATGGATGAACTCACGTTGTCTGCTTTCCATCTGGTATAAAAGCATTCTTTTGACTTGTTTGATGTAGATGTTTCATCCAGATTCTGGAGGAAAGCAAATTTTGTGGAAACCTGTGGCTCGTTATTCATCCCATTATGGTTACATGTTGATGTTGCCCTAAAGCTTACAACTTGTTGAAAAGAGGCTCTACATACACGGTTTATTCATCAGCTTAGTATCCAATTATTTCTGGGCTTGTATCACCAATTTTTTGATGAAGGCATCATCATTCCTTGTAAATAAACTGGAGTAACGACAGAGATGGGGAAGTGTCAAAGTAATTTACATCCTGCACGGGGTTTGATAATACAAAAATATATCAAGGTCATGACTTTCCTCATCTTCGAACTCATTCCTATTTTAAACAATACTAGGTACAAGTATGTATCAAAAAACAAAGTTTAAATATATTAAGCAATTTAAACACTGCATTGTACGGACAAACTGACAAAACGTTCACATATAGTCTTCTTCCCGGTGCTTTTGTTTTTCAGTTATGTACATACAAACCTGCCTTTTACTATCAAACAGGTGCTCGTCCATTACCTAAATTAGACCCGTGGGTTTTACATGGAATGACTTTTCCAACAAAAAACATCTCAATATTTTCATTTTTGGATGCTTTCTTTTCTTTTATCCAACGTATCTGGTCTGCATGCGTAGATTTGTTAACTACGTGTATCCAGATGAGGCCGAACTAATTTAAATACTTTGTCTAAAGTTTTTCGAAGCTAAATTATTTACTTTTTCCGAGTTGTGTTGATGGATTAATTACACATTCACTGCGGTACTATTACTCATTAAAAATACCCGTTAAATTGTCTTATTTCTTTTGTTTGAAAAAATCGCTCTCCATGCAGATCGGATTTGTGTAAGTCTGTAAAATAGCATGTTTCTGGCCATTCCAAATTGTTAAATTTACATTATTGCTTCTTGATTATGACGTACGAAATTTGTATTCACACAAGTAGCCTGTAACAGACGGACAAATATTTATGGATCAGTTTTCATTAAAATGTCTTAAATTCAGTCTGGAAACCTTCTCACTGTAAATAATTTGCAAAAGTAAAAGAGCAAAAATTACCATTCTAAACGATTTTCCGTGTCTTTCAAAAGGTTGCGACGAAAGGAAATGGCACATTGAGGCTTGTGATTGTGGGATAAAGTTTAAGTGGCAGCTTTCACATGTTCAGAATGCATGATTACTAGTATTACCCACCTTAACTGCATCCACAACTGGGTGGATATTACTTTGTTAAACATACTTCAGCAACTACAGCGTAGAACAAGAAGAAATTGTACAATTCTTAGAAGGAAAGTTTTACTGAGTGAAAACAAGAACGTGCTTCTTCAACTCTTGATACTTTCCTCGACATGACTTTGTTATTAATCCTGTGCGAAATATATTTTGCAGTGCAATATGCTCAAAGAAAGTTATGGAAATGAAAAGAATGTCTTCTAATTTCTTTCACACATTCATTTCATGGCGTGAACTGGCTGAACTTTCGACATTTGAATTCATAAGCGAGAACTTGTGGAAATGTAGTTTTATTAATTCCGCAGTTTTCGACATTTTCCACTTTATGCTTTTCTGAGTCGTTTCTTTTCTCGTAATCTTCTGCCACAGTTTCAAAAATTGGATAACTTTTTGATATTTCCTAAGTGAGGGACGCAGCTAGTAGTCTCCCGATTATTGACTCGTGATTCCAGTCTGCCAGAACCAATTCCAAATTACTTGTCGAACTCAAATCGAAAATCGATGCAAGTAGCGTGTAATCGAATGTAATGTGATGCGTGGTAATATTCCAAAGGACGAAGGAAAAGATACGCATTCAACAGACTGCGCTGAGCCATATCATTTCCTTCCTTGAACAATTTTTCAATATGAAAAAAATATTCAGTCTATTCTACTCCACCGAGTTTTGTGCCAAGGACAGAAAGATTTCCTTGAATGTAGTGTCAAGCTCAGATGCATACGGTTTAAATGTCACAGTAGCATTCCTCCGTAGCCTCGTTTATATCAATCAGTTTAAGTTGGGTCATTTATATGGACTTGGCAAAGTATTAATAGAAGGAGACCATCAAAATTTTACAACTGTTCCAACCCATTCATCTCACAACTACACATTCAATTGGAGCCTTGACTTTTGACTCGGAATAAGACGATCATATTTAGTTTAGATGGTGTAAAAATTGAACAAGTTTCAAATTGAATGGCAATGAAATACAGCCGCTGCCAGACTATTTGCAGTGTCTACAAACTGGGTCTTGAAGCTTGGACTTACGACCACCATTTTCACACATCCTTCCTACTTCCTTGCCACCTTTCACTGGAAAGTCAGCAAGTGGACTAATAGGCAGTTGCTATTTTCGTCTGGATGTAAATTTTCTAACTCGAAGGTATCCCAGCATGAACTGTGTTCATGTTGGAGAAAGACTTGAGTTAAAAAATGTAGGAGAGAAACCCAATAAATTTGTCAGGACTACTTTCACTAAATCCAAACGACTGTCTTGGTCTGAATCGGTTTCCCTCAAGACAGAGTAGAAGGGAACATGCACAAAAAGGTTATTGCATTACTAAAGCTGTATAAACCCGTTGCCCTATAATGGCAAAGCTATTATTCCAAGGTTTGTGTTGTACTGTTGGAAAATAGAGGAATTTAAAATGCCCAAATCTCAACCACCCACGACGCTCATTGTCCGCAAACTTGGTGGTGCTAGTAGCACTAATGCTGACTTCTCTGCCAACTATAGAACTTTCTCTTTTAGTTTATACATTATCCTGAAATGCACTTTATTTCTTCTCAGGCAATAAATCAAGAGGAGGAAATGCAAGGAGAAAACAGTTATCCTAGAAAACAGTGACTTCTAAGATAGCTGGGTTCTGAGGGTTAAATGCCATTTTATTAGTGTGGTTACAGAAAAACAGTAAGGAAATCTTTCTTTACTAAGAATATGTAGAATGTAAAAAAAACTACGTTTGGATTTAGAATTATGCTGCTTGTGTTTTGCAAATGTAGTTTTTTGTTTTAATTGATAGCGTTGCTTATGAATGAATAATGCGTAATGCAATCAATCTCAATTAATGGTATAATAATCGATTTGGATGATATCGAAAAAACATATTGCTGCAAATATTCAGGGTTTACGTACTAAAGTTGTTATTGTCATTAGGCAACACTGCCCATTCAAGAAACGCGGATGTAATTCAATCAACTGAACAAGGGAATATAAATATCTGTTGCAAGAATATAATTGCAAGTGAAACCAATTCAGCAGTTGGCCTAATTTCCGATTATTTGGTTTAAGATATCCGATTAGCCGCGCAGCGCAATAAAATGAATGGCTGCATGCATTTTGTGAATGAAGAAAGTCTTTTGTTGGCTTCTCTTATTTGATTAGCGTGTTTTCCGTCAAACGCGTAATTTGCAATAGTTTGTGTCTTCTTGAATCAAACCTCAATTAGGAGCCTATTAATATTATAAAGTAGCTGATTCAATAAGAATATTTGTTTTGTCTGTATTCGGTCACATTCGCGACTATCAAGGATTTAGCAATACGTATTTTAATTCACTGAATTGTTCGAATCTCAATAAAATAACATGTTGCAAATATCCGGCAACGATGGCCACTTAGCTATAGTATGAGATTGAGAAAGTTTGAAGAGGAAGGTGCCACAAACCGCAATAAATGAAGTTATCATAAATACCACAAATTACTTGCTTTCTTGTAAATCGGATTTCATTACCGCACAGGGCGAGAACTCTGGCTCCTGTTTTATTAAATTTGGTCCCTGTTGGATATCACAACCCTCCTGTGGCGCGGTATTGCAGGAAAGAAAAATAATTGCGTCAAATCTAGAAATGTAGCAAAACTTTCGCTAAGCAGCTTGGCATCTCAAAAAATAAGGATTTTCTGTCTATCTATATGCATATGCAGTTTGTGCTTTATATTGATTAGTTTGTTAATGTTAATTAGCAAAAATGCACATAAACTCTGCGATTATCAATGCATGGAAAATACAACATACCCTTAAATTCTTGAGAACTTGCTCCACAATACGGACTCCTTGACCTTGATCTCGACCTGGATACACTACTACTCCTCCTACCCCCTCCAAAAGGCCGACCTAATTGTGGAAATGCGGATGGTAGGCTCGTAGAGTTTGGTATACAACAGGCTTTATGATATCTAGAAATTTTTGCTGAGGTGGGTGAAGCAGGGACAGAGGCCGATGTTGGAGACAGGGTCCTTCCACCACCACCACCCCCACTGCCAAAGTATCCTCCCACACTGTTGGTTGATGACCTTCGGGATGGTGATCGACATGGGGATGTAATCCTACTGGAAGTTGAACTTTTGCAATCACTGCAAGGACTGAGAAGTTGACGATTCCTGTCGTCACCTGTGATCATTAATCAAAATGCAAGGAGAATGTTATTAGGATTAGTTAAGCATTATTAATAGATTAGTAGATGAGAAAATCAAAGCAAAAGATGTATTAATTGGTTAGTTTGTTAAATGTAAGGTTAAAATTGGATTAAGATTTGTCAGCAAATTTGTTAATCGAATTATATTTCTGAACATATTTGTGACATTTTATAAGCGTCAAGCTCAGTTAAGAATTTTTGTCGTTCATAATCAGGCATTACTCAAAAATTCGAATTGGGATCACCTTATGAAACTGTGTGGATCATTGTGATAGGAAAATATGACTAGCCGATATCTTACTGAAGGAATGTTTATGCGGCCAAATCTACTAAATATTGCATCCCAGAACTGTCTTATTACTTATCCAGCAGCTCTTTCGTTTAATAATTTATTACGTAATTGGTCAGAGTGCACTTACGTAATTTGATTGTGATGGAAAAGTATGCGGATAAGTGCTACACACATAGCCAACTAGGTTTTTCGCTAAGTTTAGCTTGGCATGCGACTGTGTAGTTTTGTGGTGCATTGTAAACCTTACATAGAATATCAGTATGTTGCCGATGTATCGTATTATCTTTATTTGACCTCATCTCGATTTACACGACTTGCAATAATTTGGGCTGAGGTAATTCAATCTACCTCATGGGAGCATATTTTTGATCTTGATGGTTTGAGACATCCCAGACGAGTAAAACCGGCAATTTTTTGCATTCTAAAACTAATTTGTGTACAGAATACTATAAATAACTGCCAATTTAGTAGAGATACCCTAGTTTGTAATTTATGTTAATAGTTTGCAAAGTGCTGTCTAATCTGACATTGTAGGTGCTACTGCATCAATAATCAGCATGCACTTGTTGAAGTGATTCAGAGGAATAAGTGAAATTCATGCAATGAGAAAAAGAGAAAGCAATGGAGCAATTTTATTGAAACGATTCCAATATTTTTGCATTTACAAATAGTTGAGCAGGCGTTAAATGACAACAGGTCAAATTGCATAAATGACATTCTTTGTACGACATAAATAATGTGCGAACAGCAATAATAAAAACTGGGGCGGACATCAAATTATAATTGCTTTTATCTCCGACCTCTGTACACATTATTCATATATTCATATCAGGATCACAACCATTGTAAAATCTATACCAAATAAAACCGTGCTCTGAGAATTGTGGTTTTCCAAGAGAAAGCGAGCTCAGCGTTTAGTGTGTCACTGCGTTGACAGACCTTTGCTGAATCAGGTCGCAAGAAAGAAAGGAGTGGAGCTAATAATACGGGAAATTGACATGCCATAAATGAAATGGAAAATTGATTGCATCCATTCAACCCGTCTGCTCATATCACAAAAGCATCTGAACATCTACAGTTTTGAGTGTGTAGATTGGAGAGTATTTTATGAATGTATCACAACACTAAGGCTATATGTGTGATCTAATTTGTAAAATTACATGTTTATTTGTCGGCGTAAGCTAACTAATCAAACCATAAACCTACCAGGAACATGGAATTGATTGTGGAGTGTTATAACAGTACAGAGTAGTCTCCTGTTTTTAAAGAATGAAGGCGTTATATTTATTAATGGTTTCAATGATATTGGACACGTTCTTGTCAGGTTATATTATTAAATCCTATCACGACGAAGTATCCCACTGACAGTGGGAAACTTTATTTTATTGCATGACAAACAATTCTGAAAATTTTGCATTATCACTAATAGGCTGCTTTATGTAATAATTTTATCACACCTCATCCTACTGAGACAAATGGATACCGATGTGGTTGTAATTATTCTTCGAACTGTATAACTACCAAAATCTCCTTACCTGAGGCTAGAGAAGCTCCCAAAGTTCCAGGAATGACTAACGGTGGCAGCCTCCTATTTCCCATGCCCAATCCAAGATTTGTCGTTGGACCACCACGCCCACCACCACCCACACCCACAGTACCTCCAGATTGACGACTCATTGTGGTCACTGTGATATCCGTTCCGCCAACTCCACCTTTCCCTCGTTCAGGAACCACTTTTGTCACCACAATTTGGATCTGTGGGAATACAGAACAATTCCCTGAATGGCGAATTTTGCTAATTTTTCACGATAGCTCTCTAATAGATAGTATGTGCAACCTCGCACTTTTTATTATGCAATGTCACGAATGTCTATTTAACTTTGTCCGACAAGAAAATAATAGAAGCATCTTCATTACGACCTGCTACACGGTCAGAAGGAATATGCCAATTTTTCCGTAATTTATCCCCTTTTCTAGTCTCTTTAAGAGAAAAATTACTCTGTAAATTATGTCCAGAAATATCTTTTCATCTGAAATCGAAGAATCTACGCAAATTCATGAAGGAAAAATGACAAATCTACGTCAACCCGGTGCTGGAGAGATCAATTCCTAAACGCTAACCTCGTACATATTAGTTGGCAACTGGAACCCTCTCTCTAGAATATCAATGAACACTAATGGGCATTCTATTATTATTCATGTAGGTAATGCTAACTTTGCAAGTTGTCTACCTCATTAAAACCCCCTTTTGTGAAGATAATTAACCAAAACACGTGAGAGTAGTGGTACAACACCCACTCGTAGTGAAACTTGTACTACTGCGTCGGAAGGAAGATGTCAAGGGTTTAATTGGAAATTGCAAGGTGGTCGATAATATCTCTTATCTGCTAATCAGACAAACATTGGAGAATAAACTGATACGACGTATCCAGCCAATTCATGTAATAATCAGCGTTATCTTACTAATCCAGTGGCTAGAAGGAAGTTTACAAGGGGGATTACATGAGATAAGTGACAATGGATTTGACGGATAGTATTTCCAGATAATATGCACAGGCATAAAAAAAATCATAACTGTGTTTGATTTAACAACTTGCAACTATATACGTCAGCCTGGGATTACTTTTACCGAGAATATGACGACATTATTATGCGCATTTATTACTATAAAAAGATGAATGTCGATGCAAAACAAAACGTAGTGGAGCATACAATGTACGAGACTCGTACTTTACATGGAGTAATAATAATAATATTATTGAATCAAGTATGTCGAAGTTTCACTAGTGCTTGAAGCATTTACCTGATCCGAGTCCGGGATAAGAAGTCGGGAGACGCAGGTATTGTTCATTTGTGGTATTAACGACATTTTATAAAAGGATGTTTTTAAGGAACGTTAACTAAAAAAGTTTTCAGTTATTCTGTTATTTAGTGCACATTGTTATTTTATTGACAGGACACACTGAATTCATCATATAGTGGATTTATTTATTCACACGATTGTCCCATTTTTTGTTAATGTAAAAAACCGATATTAGTGTTTTTTCTTCGAATTTTTTGCAAACTCGTGATAAAGATTCGTTCTTTCTCCAAAAGCAAAATGTACTTTTTTTACAAATGGAGATTAAAGTTAAGACGAAGTCATGGAGTAAAAATGTTTTTCATCTTAATAAGATGGCTGAATTAAGGTATTCACCAATAACACGCTCTCTTAGAGACACCTGGAATTGAAGAATGGCACGGTTCATACAAAAACTTTTTCCTCATCTACAACTCCTTTCATGGGAGATCAAAGGCTTTAATTAAGTATTTTTTTCCAATTCACAAAGATGAACCAATACAGATCTTATTCTCCCTGATTATTGTCGAATAAGTGATGTCTTCTTTCTTTCTCGTTTCTTGCATTCACTCACTTTTATCTTATTTTCTGTTAGCTTGGACTTCTTTTATCTTTTTTCATTTCAATGGAAAGGATTCATAGAGAACAAAAGAGTCGCAAATTTAATCTTGTCAGCTTGTCCAGCACCTTACAACTAATTGGACTAACTAACCAGGGAACTAATAACACTGTGGATTTAGGAGAAGTGGAAGCGTTTTTAGGTTTTTTATTCGATACCAGACTTTTCTGAAAAGGACGACTTTTTCAACTAATTGGCGAAATATTTGGAGAATTCATTTTTTCCTTAAAGGTTTTGCACTTTGTCCTTTACAAGTTTCTCTTACACATTAGAAACTTTCTTCAATTGTATCACTGCATTGAACATTTTGAAAAAAATAAGATAATGATTCCCGACGCCACGTAAGGAACAACTGCGCCAAGATCTTTCCTTGCGAATAGAGTGGTTCCAACTAAATGAGATTCACTTTCACACCGTCGACCAACCAGCCGCAGTCGTCGTCATAAAGTCCTGGCACAGCATGACAATATGGATTAATATCCGCACAACACTACCACCGGAACCCGTGTAATAAGAGCAATTTCAATTCTAGCAAAATCTAGACGTTGAAATTGAGATATTACGTTTATTATATAGCCCACCAAATCCGGCACCCAGGGATTCTTCTGTACTTCGCCATGTCCCACTAATATCTGTGTAGATGATGATGACGATAATGATGATTGAGATGGATGGCCGACTTTCTCCATCCAATCCTACAGAGGTAGCAATGCCAATAAGGCAGTAAAGTAAATCCTTCTAGTTTCATGTAGAAATAGAGTTCTTGCTTCACGATTACTACCAGGCAGGAGTGTCTGAAATAATAGGAAGCATTAGTAAATTAGTGGGGTTGTACAAGGATGAGGTAATGTCAGGAAGGATAAGGCAATCATAATGTATCAATAGCAATAAATTCCGGTTTTAGCAATACCTCCTTATTTCCTAAACGACCTCACCTCATCCAATATAGGGACATTTAACCTCGGGAATGACATTGACGTATTATTCCGGGTGGCGAAACATTTGTTGGTGCAATCACTCAGTGAATACAATGTTCCATAGACATGAATAATGGAATTAACTCCGCCAATCCATCAATGTACCCAAGGGATGGAGAGTGGGTGTGGTGTGGAGACATTTACTCACGAAAACATTCCAAACATAGAGGAAATGTTATGATGAACTCAATAACTGAGATTAAAGGTTTGATGTTTCTCGTGTTTAGTTCTCCCTAATTGAAGCAAATTGGGTAATTTCACCACTTTCCACACCAACTAGTAGACAAAATAATAGCAGACAAGGTCGGCGAAATGACGGGTCTTGTCGTAATGTTGAGCAATCACAATCCAATTCTAGTTTCGTAAGAAGCAGGATCAAGTGGGTGGTGATACTCCAATAATAATAATGCTGCGATTGCCATTATTTCATTTTGCTCACGTGTACTCACGAACCACCACAGTTTATAATTACTCAAAAAATACCAAACCTACTATGTAAATGCAGATTTGTCTACTAATTGCACATGGAGATGAGCTTATTTGTAAAATGTATGTACGAAATGCACAAGCTAATGATGTAACGAATTATTAGTACTTTGCTGTTTAGTGGGTGTGCACCCATCTCAGTTTCAGAAACTTAGATACCTGTTAGCCAGTCAGGCCAAACCGTTCCACTATGGGAAAGGATGGATAAGTATATTTTCTGGAAAGCAAATTAACAAAATTACCTCCACCATTTGCTCTTACGTGGGCAGATAGCTGCATACATTTCCTGTATTTGATACCGTGCCATATCCACCTATAGGGGACAAGGACTCTGAGATATTTACAATGTCCGTCCATCCAATCTTTCATTGTCCTTAGCATCACAAATAACAAAATCTATCAATCCTTCCGCTATATTTAGACAAAGAAGGGCAAGTCACTTGTTTTGTGGTTATCGGGTTACAAAAATGACCATCCACCATTGCACAAGCTTGACTTTATCCTACATATTGTGGTGAATGTTCCTTTTGCCCGTTTCCCATCCAATATTCTCATCTATTTTATCTTACCTGGCTTCATGTCATGTTGAATTGAAGTAGTGCTTAGAATGCATTGAGGAATCCCAATTACAGACAGGATACAGAGATGCGTACTGGAACTTGGAGTCCAGAATATTACTGCAATCCAGGAAAGTTCGGAATAGGATTGAGGAAATCAATCAAGATAAAAGAAAATCAACGTGGCTTCATGTATCATGTTCCTATAAAGTCTGAGTGAGGCACTGGTTGGAAATCATTTCTTCTTTACTTTCACTCCAGTCGATAGTAGATGGTTGGAGATATCTGGATCAAATGCTAGGTATTTCATGAAGAAATATAGATCGTGACGTAACGAATGGTTTTGGTTTAGTGTATCATAGTCATTTGTTTCGAAAAAAATAGTAAAAATTTAAGACAACTTCTTGTTTGTTTGTTTGACAATGTCAATCAATTTGAAATCAAGTCACTCGAGGAATTACGCAAATAAAGTAACTATTTAAAGCAACACATTACGTTAAAGTATTACCCATTATTTTAATGAACCCATAACTTGTCGTAAATCAATAAATATTAAATATACATAACAAATACTTCTTTATACAGGGCATATCTAACTAAGTACCTGGGGAAATCTTGATATGATTGACGCAAATTGACATTATTCACGTCATATTTAGATATTGTCAATGACTAACCTATGCCCGTTGACATCGGCAGTACTTGTAAACTACATGTAAATCAATTGAACTCCCTTGATTACCATTAATTGGCACTTGAATTTTGTCACAATCAACTAAATTGAATTAGCGGTACCGATACTTCAAGTGGAACTAATTTGAGTCTTTTTATTAGTAATTTGAGCGAATGATTGACTGACACTACGGTGAAGAAGTCCAGAATTGGATTGCTCAGATTTTGCATCATACTCGGGAGGCAAATATTATTTTTACAAAGATAACTTCACCTTCCCAAAATGTCTTTAACATTTCTCCTCTTCTGCATTTTGATTTTCTTGATACTCTTCCTTATAATTTACGCAAGATGGGATTACAAGAAATTGGACAACTTAGGTTATCCTGTGGTCAAGCCTTCCTTCATTTTGGGCAGTGATCCGCAAGGTTATCGGAAAGTTCAGCATTTGGAAGATTACGACAGGTTTAACAAATATGGGAACGTTTACGGGGTAATTACAACAATAAGACGTACATTTCATGCAAAATATTCTACTAAAAAAGCAAAATTATTCAGTTTTTTGAAGGAAGACAAGCCCAAGTTCATGTTTGACGATCCCGAAATGATTCGTTTAATTCTGGTAAAAGACTACGATCACTTTAAAGAACGTCAGAAGATGGATTTTGGAAATCCAGTGACAAATGAGTTACTTGATTGGCAACCTGGTAAGGATAACATGATTTTTTTGCATGGTCAAGTTTTTTTAATTTGCAAGCTTATTGCATTTGTTAAAATAGAGGAGAAATGGAAAATGTTGCGTTCCGTGATAACTCCAAATTTTGCCTCCCATCGAATCAAAGACATGAGCGAATGTTTAAGAGAACTTGCTGATGAATTCACTTCCGAATTCAAATCAAAAGCTAGTGGAGACAGAATTACGATGGACTTTCGATCGTAAGATTTTCAAAAGTTTTCACAATTTCAGAAATATTTGTGATTGAAATCTTCCCAGCTTTGTGGGGTCCCTCATTACAAAAACAATTGAAAAATGTTATTGTGGAGTGCGCCTGGAAAATAGGATTGATCCTGACCACACTTTTGATATCCTGATGAAAAAACTCCTCTCAGAATTTTCTGGATATGATATCAAACACGAATTAGTCCGTAAGTTCGCACATTTGCATTTACAGTGTCAAACTTAAAATTGAACAACTCCTGATTTTGGTTACAGGAGCATTTCCATTTTTAATCAAATTCCACCCAATCGTCCCTTCCGAACCAATCTCAGTCTTTCGCCACCTAATCTTGAGCATGATTAAAGATCGTCAATCACACCACGCGGATAAGATCAATTTGCAATACAATTTTACCGACACGCTTATCGAACTCCTCTCCAAATCTCAAGCTCCACAATACCGTCATCTCAACCTGAGTGAAAACAATGCCGTCGCTCTTGCCCTAGAGTTTTTTCTGGCAACCTTCGACTCAGTTAGTACTCCAATCGTATTTTTGGCCTATTAATCTAGCAGCTCATCCCTCAGCTCAGGAGAAAGTTTTGGCGGAAATTGATTTGGCCGTGGAAAAATATGGCGAACTTGGTTTCGAGGCGGGGAAGGAAATGCCGTATTTGACGGCATGTTATCAAGAAGCCCTTCGACTTGCGCCACCGTTTTTTAAGGTGGAAAGGAAATGCACGAAGGATTGGGAGTATAAAGGCTACAAAATTCCGGCAGGTGCAAATGTTCAAATTCCCGTGTGGTCGGTGAATAGGCATCCCAAATATTATGAGAATCCGGAAGACTTTCTCCCAGAGAGGTGGTTGGATAAGGACAAACCAATTAATTCGTATGCTTTCGTCACATTTGGACATGGTTTCAAAAATTGTGTGGGTCAAAGATGGGCATATGAGATGGGGAAAATTATTATGGCTAATTTTATGAGTGAATTTTCCTTTGAAATGAGGGAGGATACGCAGATCAAGTGGAAGGCTGGGAGCTCATTTATATTAAAATTTGAACCCATTTATTTAGATGTTATCAAAAGGAAGTAGGCTATTTGCATTAATTAATACCAAACATTAATTCATTTAGTTGGACTTTGACTGAAAAAGATAACAAGATCGGGAAATGCCATTATAATCTTAAGTTATATTTAAATGAATAAAACTTTATAGATCAAGAATTTTCTCTATTTTTGTCCTCTGGATAACTTGGAATGGAATTTGCGCCCTGAATTGGTTTTTGTGAAGTAGATGTTCTGGAAAAGTGAAAAATACTCACACTTTTTAATCTGGGCACTGGCATTGAATTCTTCGTTTTCGAGTGAATGGTTTATAGTGGCGAGTCGAACGTTAGGAAAATAGCAAATGTCTGTCTGGAAAATGTTGATGTAGTCAAATATCGCCCAACACCATGAAACCAATCCACACGGATTATGTTTCAAGATTTGCAAATTTTCTTCATCAAAGTTATTGCTGAGTTTTTGTAGCCACTCCCAAAATGATTCCTGTAATAAGATCATAATCAAAATTCCATTTCCAGAAGCAGCTTATTCCTATTACTTACCAATGATTCAAATGATGAAACAATTCGTAAATTCGTTCCCGGTCCGAAAACCCATCAGTCTTTGGTACAATTTTGAAGTATGATTCGTAAAATCGGGATGATAATCCCCCAAACATGTTTGCAATCCCAAAATCATACTCTGAATGTCCAAAAAAGGAAGCAGGGTCAAAAATTACTAAAATAAAAAACAGTACATTAACAATTAATAATGACCGTCATGAATTCTTTAAACCAGTCAAGAAAAGCAATAATAATTATTGTACCTGGTGTATTATCAGCAGAAGCTATATTTCCACTCCATAAATCTCCATGAACCAAAGCTGGTACGACATTTGTCAATTTACTCAAGTGACTCTCAATCTTTTGACGACAAACTGGCCAAATGTCAACTAGATCCCGACTTCCGTCCTACGAATAAACAGAATGTTACAATTTACTATCTTTCTACACTCAAGAACAGATAATTTGTAAATTACTTTGCTCAAAATTAAGTCAACGTGGGGCTGGAGTTTTTGACGGATATAGAAAACCTGCAAGGGTTAAGAAGGAAATGTAATTTCATTAATCCAATTGGGTTATCCAAATAGTGCTTCACTGCCTCTTTCTTACCGTCCAATCGTCCTGCCAAGTATTGTCCTGCCTTAAATATCCACAGCAAGTTGGAACATCAAATCCAAATTTCGAAACTGGGCAAATATTTCCACCACATTCATCACCACCCCCATATTCATCTGCAATGTCTAAACTCTCCATGAAATGTATCAATTATTATTAGTATGTCCTTTTTACCATTTTACCTTCGCATTGATGGCGACGACTCGATTTGTTTATCCGAGATTCCTCCTTTGAACCCTTATCAAGCCCTGCTTTATTGTGGAGATGCATTCTGTACAATGTAAAGTATTAGCAATTGGGTGAAGGTCCACTAATTTCCATTTATTACGCCAACCTGGCCAATTGCTCTCCCAAAACTTCCTGCTGGCACCCAGTAATTGAAGTCATGTCCAAATTTTCCATTACCAACGCCACCTCAGATCCATGCTCCACAATGGTCAAGGGCTTCGGACATCTTACCGTTCCTGTCGCCAAAATCGCCTCAAGACCTGCCCTTTCTCCGCGAAACATTGCAAGTGCCTGAAAACAAGAGTAGGTTAAAGACATGAGTACAAACCCAAACCAATTAATTAATTACCAGTGCCTACATCTTGCTTATCATTAACTTTGACAAAAACGGTGCCATGGTCAGTGGTATATGAGGAGCCGGAGGAAATGCAACCACCCCCACCACGACCCGTCGATTGGAAAAGGGTTGTTCCGAGTGCTTTTTGGACGGCGGATTCCATTCTTGTTTTGACAGTAAAAAAAATAATTATTTGCAAAAACTTTACTAAATTTTGCACACCGAGTAAATCTCGTTGCTGAATCGCGGGACTGGATTTTCTGAGGATCGAGATTTTTGGTTCGTATTGGTTTTGGCTTTTGTGGTATTTTTTTATCATGATATTTTGTGACATTGTAATTTTTTGGTAGTTTTTCGAAATATTAAATTAGTAATTAATAAAACTCCAATAAGAACAAAGTAAAGTTACACCCATGAACTAAACAAGGTTGAGGTAAGAGTAAATTTTGTATGTTGGAGTTTGTTTGTGATTGGGGATTCAGAATTATCTAATTTCCTTTAATTTAATTTGGTACAGAGGGCCGCAGATAATCCGCATTTTCTCAGGGATGACCCGATAACTACTTATCCAATGATCAAGATCTCCACTTACGCCTTTTTCTTGACATGATGGCTGCAGCAGGGTCCTCCAACTCGGCAAATCCTTATCGCTGCACCTCTTGTAAATTTGTAACAGCCAGTTATGAGCAGGTAAGTAATTGGTAATCATTAATTGAAATAGATTGTAATATTACGTTGCTAAAATATTCCCATTTTATCAAAACAGTGGCAGCTACACTTAACGACATGGCTTCATCAAGAGAAATTGTATAACACACCTGGTCATGGAGAGGCAGAACTGGAATTACCACATGTTCGAGAGTTTGTCATCGTGGTCAGCAGAGTGCCACTGGACATTCCTTTGATAGATGTGGCCAACCACTTTTGTAGGTGTGGCCCCATCGCGAATATTGTTTTTGGAGGAAAGGAGTTACATGTGCTGGGAAATACGGAGGGGCCAACTAAACAAATTTTTGTGGTTTTTGCGGAAAGGTATAGACTCAAATTGTACTGCGAACATTTCATTATTTTCATTTGCACAATATTGTTTTTGAAATACAGGTCGGCTGTGTTGAGTGCTGTTGAGGAAGAAAATGCGTGGTTATGTGGAAAACGAATTGGAATTCGACCCCTGGTTGGTCAGCTTCAACTAGGGCGTGAAACAGCTTTTGCGGCAACTCTTGTTCGACAGGAACATCAAGACATACATGAAAGAAATGGTTTACGCTCATCGCCTTTCGATCAATGGCGAAGTCAAGGCGCCAGGATGAACAGTCATATGGATTTTACTTCGGATGACGATGACCTCAATCCCAGTAAATTCCGATTTGAATGGGAAAGAAGTTCCAGGAACGACTCTCCAGTGATGGAGGAGATGGTAGTTTTTCAGCAATTGCATTAATGCATTTGCAAGATATTAAAATTGTATATTTTGTTTTATTTTAATTTTATTCAGAATCATGACATCAGGGACTTGGAAATTCCGAACCCTCAACAAGATGTGCATGTTCCAGGGGCAGAAAACAGAAACTCGTCCTACGACACAGGCAGGATGGAGTTTACTGCGGCTGACCGGGCATCCGCGACCTACAATCCCAGTGAATTCAGATTTTCTTGGGAAAGAAGTCCCGGAAGAGATTCTCCAATAGAGGAGGAGATGGTAGTTTCTTTACAAAATTCTAAAATAATTCTAAGTTTAAATACTAAATATACTACTTTTTATTTAGGATAATCATGTTCAAGCAACTACTTCGAAGGCTGCGACAATCACTACAGCTGAAGATTCGTCGTGGGAAATGGATACTGATGATGAAGACAATCCTTTGGATGATCCGGACAAATCCAGCTTTGAACAGATACGAAAAGGAAAAATTAGAGTTAATCAAAGTCTTCGAAAATACTTTGAAATGGGAATATCAAGAATTACAGGAGCTGACGACATACTGTTTATGGACGTTAGAAAAAAATTCCAGTCTCTTTGGCTTCAATACATAATTGAATTCAATTCCAAATTTTGGACACTCTGCTTTGGATTTGAGTTGGATAGTCTGTATGCTGAGCCTGATTTTGCAAAAACGGATTCACAGACCTCCTTAACTTTGAAGCAGCGGTTTGATTCCATTCCAGTGGACAACGACAGCTCAAACTTGGAATACCTTTGCTCAACGTCTAATAATGTTATTAGCGATCTAATTTATAAGAAAAAAGTCTGGAAGAAAAAGTTTATGCTATCTCACATTCGAGCTTTATGGACAGTTGTGACAGGTAATGTCGTAACAAAGTGCAAAGATGGGATTGACCTATCCAGCGTTCAGAAGCGAGTCAAGCTGGCCCCTTCAAAGAAAATGGAATTCAATGTCCGGCTGGACGTCACTTTTGATCTTCGTGATGAAGACGATATCCCAAGTAATGATAACATTGCCGCTTTTGTCAATTTATTTTTAAGAGATGTATCTTATAATGAGAAAGGTCGAAGTCTGCGAAATAAGAAACTTCGATTTTTGGTTTCAGTCTATGAAAAACTAGCCATGAGATATTGTAATTTGCGTATTAAGCAATGGATAGGGTCATGTGAGGATATAGAGTTTGAGTCATTTGACGATTCATACAAGAAAGATAAGAAACGTGAAAAACGAAAGCTCGAAGGTCATCCCAGGTGGCGCAAGTTTAAAAGGAAATGGAGTCTTATTTTGAAGGAAAGACAGGAAACAGAAGAGAGATGCGAAAAAATGGCGAAATTAGAACATGAGAAAGTGAAAGCTAAGAGATTGCTGGATGAAAAGAAAACTCCGGAAGAATTACAACAAGAGTTAGAACTAGAAAAGAACTATGGCTGGCCACGGGTGGGTATTCATACTGTATTTGATAAGGATCGAGTCTCAGTAAAAGAAATTTCGGGAGCAGCAGGAATCTCTATTGTACTAGACAATCAGGATGGCAATGCAGTTGCAAACGATAAAGAGATAGGAGTTGTGGAATCGAATAGCGCAGAGAATGAACAGTCAGGAATAAACAACGGTATTTTGTCAATAATGTATGAAATGTTGGATAAGGTTGTGTTAGCCAACAAAGAATTAACATTAAGTGCAGACAATTATCAGTCAGTCGAATTTGCAGTTCCTATGTCGGATATAATGGACAGTAATATTGAAGTTGAGGTAGTCAGCCAGGAATCAGACAATGAACAGCCAAGCATGGAAATTGATGAGAAAGTTGAGGAATTCCACGAAGAATTGGCTGTAGATCTAGATCCTTTCCATATTGCCGATAATCAGTCTGAAATTGTTGATGACAACATTGAGATACTAGGCGAAAAAATACAAATTGACACTGAATTGCATGTCGAAGTTGTCGATGATAGTAAGTCTCAGAAAAAAGTTAAAAAGAAAGTCCAGAAAAGCGTAAATGGTGAGCAGCTAGGAATACTGTTGTCATCATCCTTCGAGTAATAGTTAGATAAAAAACATGAGAATTATCATTCCTAGTTCAAATGATTGAAAAGTATCCTTGTGACATGAAATGTGATCAGAAATACGGAGACTGTTTGAATGTTCCATACACTATATTTATGAAATGTACCTTTATTTAGTGCTATTGAATGTGACGAGATGATGTTATCGATTAATACTCATCGGTTATTATATATTTTTGCATTTTGATGCATTTATCTATTAATTAGTATGTAATACGTGTAATCCACTGCCAACTTGAAGACTGACAACGAATCTCCCACCAATTCTATTACTCCACACGTAAGAAATTAAGTACAACATACCTAATTTATTATAGTTGGCTTATCAAACCATAAACTATTTTTTAAATACTTAAAATAACGACACGCATTAATTTAAATGTGTACCCCAGAAATTGAAGCAATGCCTGTTTATCACATTTGAAATAAATAGCCGAATACTATAGTTTTCCATAAATTACAAATCACACCAAATTTAGTATCTAATTCGTGACGCTCTGCGGTCAATACATCGTCCAATTCTGTGATTAAAGTATTCATCTTGTCTGTCCCGTCCACATTGCGCCGCAGTTTTATCGTTGACCCCATAATTTCCGTAAGTTCTAAGCGCCACGGATTTATCCGTTGGAAAGTTTCTACTCTCATCCTGCACAAATGTTAGCGTTCCACCTTGTATTTTATGGACGGAAGTAATGGATTGAAAATTTCGACCTCTTCTTCCCTGTGGTCTTCCTCCTCCCTGGATTTGAATCCCTCCTCCCTGGATTGTTCCAAAGGGTCGTTGTCGAGGAATGATGGTGTGGGTGTGTCCTTGTTGTCGAGGAAAGATGATCTGTTGTTCATTAGGAAATCTGTTTGGTTGAGATTGAGATCCTCCAAAAACTCTGAAATTGTTGTGACCTCCTTGACGGGGACGGACAGGCCCTGGACGGGTTCTAGGACTACGATGTCCACAGGAAATGCCGGTCCCTGGCCCACAGTTAGATGTCCCGAGTATCTGTCCTTGTCCAGGGAAATTTCCTCCGGGATGTTGGAAGTACGAAGGTTTGGGTTGAATTCCTTGGCCAAAATTTCTTGAATTGCTCGGTGAATCCCAACCCCATCCGTAGCCTGTTTGGACAACGGGGCCTGACCCGTATCCTCCCTGACCTTCTCCAGGACATGGGCCATATCCACTACATGGTGGTGGTGGTGCTGGTAAGTATTCTGGTATTGGTCGTGGTGGGAGGTAGGGTCGTTGGGTAGGTTTCGGGATACAATTGGGAGGTGGTGGTCGCCCAAATTCCTCGTAATCTGGGCAATATACTCTCGGTGGTGGAGTGGTTGGTCGAGTGGGTCTTGGGATGCAGTTTGGTGGTCTGGGTCGTCCATTTGCAATCTCAAATTCTGTCGGACAATAGACCGGAGATGCTGGGGTGGAAGGCTTGGGTCGAGGTTTAAAAACTTCGGCTGCATCCTCATCTGGAGTGGTTGTCTTTGGTGGTGGGGTGGTAGTAGTAGGTCGTGGTCGACATCGATTGGCAGGTTTTCCTGGTAGTGGGAGACCCAGTCGGTCACTTCGTCCCTTCTTTCCGGGACAGAATGGTAATGGGATACAATTTGGTGGTCGTTTTGCTCCATTTGCAATTTCTTCTTCGGTTGGACAGAACTCTGGAGTGGGTGGGGTTGAGGGTTTTGGCCGTGGTTTGAAAACTTCTGCTGCGTCCTCATCTGGAGTGGTTGTCTTTGGTGGTGGGGTGGTGGTAGTAGGTCGTGGTCGACATCGATTGGCAGGTTTTCCTGATACTGGGAATTCCAGTTGGTCACTTCGTCCCTTTTTTCCAGGGCAGAATGGAAGTGGGATGCAATTTGGTGGTCGTTTTGCTCCCTGTGCAATTTCTTCTTCTGTTGGACAGTATTCTGGAGGGGGTGGCGTTGGTCTGGGAATGCAGTTTGCTGGTCGGGGTCTGCCATATGCAATTTCTGCTTCGGTCGGACAGTATTCTGGAGTCGGTGGGGTTGTGGGCTTGGGTCGTGGTTTAAAAACTTCGGCAGCGTCTTCATCCGGTGTGGCGGTAGTTGTTGGTTTGGGAGTGGTTGGTCTTGGTCTGCAATT
>JAAXNX010000425.1:0-30161 GCA_036491905.1 Folsomia manolachei
TGAATCAGTTATTGTGTGCCGACGAAGATAACTCATTTTTTCTTTGTTTTTGGTAAAAAGGCTCCTGTCTCATTTCTTCAGTGTCAAGGTTCGTACAATTTTTATTTTATTTTATACGATTTCAAATTTGCATTTTCATTTAATTTTTTAATTTTTCCTCTTTCAATTTTTTTAGTACTGCAAACTCGACTATAATCACGTAAAGTTCATATTCAAATACAAAACTTTTTATCTGAATGGAGCACTCGGGTCATTTAGTAATTTTTTGTTTATTTTTTAATCCAGAAACGTTGCCTGAAAGAACTGGATAAGCATTGGGTCCATTATAAACCATCCTTATTCCAGGTGAGTAATTTAAATGTATTAGGCCTATTTCACATCAAATGGTCCTTTTCACAAATATACATAAATATTCACTGATCATCATTAACCTACGTCCCAAATAAACATCCACGCAAAAATATTTCATAAGGGTACTGTGAATAATACCCCACGACTTTTTATCTAAATACGTTGAATTAGTCTGCCTATTAATACACAAGGGATGAGATTGTGCATCATACTGATCTGGATTAATACAATTAGGCAGTTCCAACAATGAGGCAATTAAGGCACACACATGAAGAATAAATTCCCATTTGTACCTATCTTCCAGAGATACAATCCCAATGGGAACAAGTGTAGGATCAGGGTGATCACCCTTGTTACTTTTATAATCCATCACGGGGTCGGAAAGATTTGTAGTGGAGGAATGTACGGCGTGTCTCAAAGGATTGTCCGCCGTAAAGTACAAAGGGACTAGACACAAAATGCAATGCGACTTTTTCTTTTTTCTCTCCTGCTTTATCCTTGTCTTGAAGACTTATCATGTCATTCCCGCGTTTGAGTAGCGATCCAAGAGTTTCACCCAGCTCGGGCATTAAAAGGAATGGAATTTCAAAATCTTGGCCAAATTGCATTTCCTTTGCAATGCTAGGTATGATTTTGTCGTGGATCCGCAACTCCAATCCCCAAACATTCATCTCATCTTCCAGTTCTTTATAGGCTCCATTCGGAAAATTTATCATTGAGTTGAGACAGATGATTTTGATGGAGGCGTCAGGCCACAAGAGCATCCGGAAGAGTGTGGTTGTCTAATTATTTTTTGCAAAAAGAACATTTTGTCAATGAATTATACTTTTCAAAGTGTAGTTATCTAGTTAGTTTTTACAAAAGAATAATTTTTAAATTATTTACCTGCCGGGCAGCGTATATTTTCATGAGGTCTTTTTGGAACTGGTGGGTGTGGCACTTTTCCTTTTGGTAGATTTCGGAGTGGGTGGTGGGTTCTTAGATGAACTAGGACGAGGTTTAACTGTGGACGACAAAAATGTTAACAATACAATATTGAATATTATGCCATTTGCAAAAAAACTCACCTTCTTGAAAATCGTCGTCAAAGCGAACAAATCGTCGCTCCCACTCATGTTTAAAAGATGAATAAAATTAATATTCTAGCAAAAAAAGTTGAACAATTTGATTTTAGCAAAAAAGAATCAATTTCAAAATGAATGATTTTCATATAATTCAAATTTATTTTCTGTCTGGACAGTGTTCCTTTGTGTTATTTAAGATTGTTTTATTCCAGCACATTGGAATGATCTCTTCATTAAGTGGGAAAGTGCAGAAATTAAAGGTGAAAAAAACAAAAGTTTGATATATTTCTTATAATAAATAAAATATTATTATTATTTTTAAACAGGATCGTCAGTTTGGAAAATTAGAGTTATTCACGAGACACTCTAACCCAACTGCCACAGTGGAAACTAGTATTAAGCATTACGGTAGATTCTCGTTGGAGAAAGCTTACAAAGGAACAAATTTTTTCTGGGGTTTATCACCTCAAGCAGGAAGACTTCATTAAATTCGCATTTTCAACACCACTTTGCTTAAAACGGTAATAAATTTATCAGTCTATTTTATTAGAAGTTTACAAGATTATAGCTGAACGATATTTGGTTGAACGAATTGTCATTAGCTTTGGTTTGGTACAGGTATCGATTTGTGAGTGGAAATGCCGAGCACCCTTCAGACAAGCTGCATAATGCGACATTAGAAGTCAAAACCGATTCCACCAGTTTACAGAAAAGTTATAAAAAAACTGTGGATGAATTTATTATTTTAGGTATGCATAAAAATTTATCGGAAAACTATTTACCCTATTTCAAAACATAAATCATAATTAATCGTGTGGAATTTATTTGCAGCTGAATTCGACGATTTAGGAGTATTAGACGGGGGCATAGAACCAGAACTGTGTCCAATCTCCGCCGTCCGAATTACCTTAAAAAACTCAAGTGACTTTTGGGTAATTGTCAGTGAGGTATGCTTAACAAATGCACGGAAACCTTTTCACAAGAATGTCCAATTAATTTCTACCATTTCCCTTTTATATTAGATTTTTCTAGAAACATCTTAACAATTCTTGTGAATTACCGTTGCCGGAGCGTGGATAATTTTACCATTGGCCAATATGTGATTATTATGCAACAGCGTCAATCTAACGCAAACTATTACCTAAGATTAACAAGGTGCAAAAAATGTGTGCTTAAGGTTTTTGTATGTTTAGAATTAGCGTACAAACCATTAAAATTCTAGTTTTTCTTGACAAAAAGTACCAAATTGTTGTGCAACGAAGTGTAAATAAGAAGGAATGGAACGGTTGCGCATTTAAGGACATTCTTTTGGCTTCCACTATTCAACACACGAATCCTTTGACTGAGAGACAACGTGAATTAAACGAAATTTAACTAACGTGTAGTATTATTATGCATTCCTTGGTTATAATAGTTTACATATTTCAAAGCAAATGTATGTAATTTATTTTTTGTTCTAGTTGTTTTTTGTAGCCAAATACTTAATCTGCGACGAGCTTTAAAGTCTGTGAGAAAACTAAACGCATAATATTATTATGAAAGTTGTATAATGAATAAAGAAAAGACTAAAATTCCATTATTGTCATTGTTTCATCGAGTTGTATTTAAAATATCTTAGAACATTATGCGAGCGATTTATCAATATTGAAATAATTGCGATCTGGCTCTGACTGTCATTGACTGAGTAATGAGTTTACTTTAGTTTCCTCTTTTTCAAAAAGGCAGCTTTTCTCTTTTTTTCTTCTTCCTCCATTTTCATATCCTCCAAGTCTTCCAAAACTCCTGCAAAGAATCAAGCAAAACATAAGCAATCATTAGTTGTCTATTAACCATTGCAATCATTTAAATAACTTACCCAGACGTAAGGTACGTGCTTCTTCACGCATTTGTTGTTCCACACTAGACTCCATGCACTCATCATCACTTTCTTCATTGACATATTTCCTCTTATTGTAGCCAAACATTTGTCCAATCATTGAACTAATATCTTCTCCCGGAACATCGGAATCATCAATGAAATCATCCATTTCAGAATCGTAATCTTCATCACTTTCAATAATTGCTCGTCCTGGAACATTTTTAAAAAAACAGGCAAATAAAATCTATTAACCTTATTATTGTACTACGGGAGTAATAAACTAGAAAAAATTCCAATATACTGTCAATTTACCTTTACGTGGTTTGTCTCTTTTGTGAGTTGGAGGTGGTGGCATACTAGGGCGTTGGGATTGTTGTTGTTGTGACCAACCATGGGAGGTAACAGGCTCGTAAGGTCTGGGACGTTTGGGTGCATCCGCAACTTTAGTTGAGGCAGTGGGGGGCCTGCTGAGTTTTGAAGACGATGTCGGTATATTCTTTGGCTGGCTCACTGCAGACTCATGCGTTCTTGTCGGATTATTAACGCCACTAGTCTTAGGTGCCTGAGACACGGTCGCTGGTGTCCGTGGTTTGCTTGATGATTCCGGAACTTTCTTGCTACCGGCTAACAAAAGCCGTCCAACTTGAAGCTCATGTGCAACAAAAGAATCCTTGCTTGCCTTCTTGGTTGTCACAGGCTCCTGAGGTCTTAAAGTAGGTTTCTGAAGGGCATTAGGAACCAGTTTCGGAATGGGTATGCTTTTTGGATGATTCGTTGTAGACTCAGATATTTTCGGAACACTCGTAACTGCTGACTTCGCAGGCTGATTTCCGGAAAAAGCCGCTTGTGCGCGTTGCTTTAGTTCTTGCTCTTGCATAAAAGTTTTTTTCTCTCGAGCCGTCATAGGACGTCCAAATTCAAACTCGGGTCCATTAAATGATTCCTTGGTTGGATTCTTAATGGTAATTGGCTCTTTGGACTTTTGTTCTGCCAGTTTGAGCAGCTCATCAAACCCAGGAGGAGGAGGTGGAGGCGGTTTTTTCTTTGGTGGCTTTGGCATTTCGTTACTATTATTTGCAATATTTTCAACATTATGCTTAGAAGAATTATGCTTAGAAGAATTTTTTGAGGTAGACTCTTTCCCTGGAGGCACTGATGTTTTTATATGATGAATTTTAGGTCCCACTAATTTACTCCAATGTGAAGGCTCCTTCTTGGCGTCAGACTGGTATTTTTGAAGCATCTTATTGTACATTTCATTCGCATATGTGGAAGTATAACCATAGTCATCCTCATCTGGTTGAGCTTCACTTGCTGCATGAAACAATTACATATTTAGTTAATTGATGGTCAAGGGTACAAAAATAATTGTTATGCCCTACCTTGTTCTATACAAGATTCACTCAAGCACTCTCGAGCATCCGCAATAACAGATTTATTCGCCGACTTGGTCATGTTAATCATTCTTCTGACCCTTGAATTAGCTTTTCGATCCTGATTTCTTAACTCCATAAGTTGTTTCTTTTTCTTATTGGCTTCTTCCCTTTTTCGACGCTCTTCCTCCTCCTTCTTGGCCAAAAACTTTTGTACTCCAACTTTTAATTTTACTTCCTTTGGATTCATTTTCTTTTCCTTGGTCAGATTTTGTCTTCGTTGCAACTGCGGACAGAGAAGTAAAGAAATCCCAATTAATATTTTACTAAAGTATTTGCAAGGCCACAAAAAAATGTCAGATTTTTAAGCAATGCAAACGTATCATTTCATATATCAATATGCTTATCTTAATTTCTCTAACCTCTTTCTCCTTATTCTGAGAATTGGCCTGAGCCATACTGATAAGCTCCATGTATCCCGGACCCACGTTCATGTTGATGGTGGCGTAAATCCTTGTATTACTTAATAGACGCAAATAATTAAACTAATATCACAGTTCTCTTTTTGGCTTAGAGTATAAGTTTACAGAACAATGAAATACCCGATAAACGTTCATTAAATACTGTCAAATTATGCAAACTCACTTTCCCTACAGTGAATGGACAATTCCCCTCATTATTAGAAATTACTAGCAAACTATTAGAAAATACAATAAAATATTTGACCTTACCTAATTATTGTGCCGTATTACAAAAGGTGGATACATAATTATTTTTAATTAATTAACCCCTTTACGAACAAGAGTGAAATGAACAATATTCTGAATATTTTGATGTCTGACCCTGACTACTGGAAATTAGGATTTAATCGTACGTCAATCAATCAATACGTAGGAGAGAGCTACAGTATTCTCCACAATTATATACCATAAATCTACATTTATGTAAGTATAGTCTACCATAAATGTGGATTTATTTAAATGAATTGAAGTAAATACAACCTTGAGAGATGGAATATTACAATTTCTCGTAATCTGGTTCAATAATCGTGACTTTCTTGCTGACTATGACAAGAAAGACGTCCAACCTCCTCCCTTTCCAATTTATATCTGACCCGTAATCCACCGTGGGTGAGGGGTATACAGGAAATGTAGGTAGGTGCCAAAAGTTGAGTAGCTAAATTTGTTAAACTTTTCGTGAACAACACTGTAGCACTAGTTGACTCAATACGAACCGTATATTTGTGCTACATGGAATGGATGAAAGTATTTTTTGAAAAAATTAGGATAAATCACTTGTACTTGTTGATAACCCCTTATCCCATTTTGTAGTTTGGATGAAAGGGTTGCGGGGTTCGGTGCAATTTTTGATACAGGATTGGAAAGCATGTAGGTGTGAAAATCGGGTAAATATTGAAAAAGAATGGGAGGCCATGTCAAGCAATAATATACTTGCCGAATGTTTTTGCAGTTTCGGAAGTTAGCTAGGAAATTTATTTCTATGATTTCTAATGCCAAATTGAGTTCTGGATATCAATTCATGTAACTTTTTGTGATTTATGTTCTTAGTTTTGAAGGAGGCCATAGTTTTTTCGATCCTCGATCCTCAAGGTTTTTAATTAATAAAAAATTGGAATAGTTCTCCAGTCATGGAAATTGCGATCAAAGAAACCCCAACCTGATTGATCACTCATCAAATTAGATTTACCGAGAATCAAATCACCCAATATTGCATCTTCCAAGAAATATGGATTCCATACAAGATGCAGAGAAGTTGACATTACATTTACATTTATTTTTTACATTTAATTATCCTTCATTTCTCATCCCATGCATTCCCCAACCAAAGAGAAAGTAGGCCTGAAAAAGCCGAAACGGGTCTTTTGATAAACAAGGGTATTTACACCAGAGGGAGTTTGTTTGAGGTACTCTGCTTGTTCTTACCCTTTTTAAACTATGTGACCATGTCTACCCTGTACTGGTGTGTATACCCTGTTTTTTAACACAATGCCAAATCCATTGTAAAAAATGTCTCTCTCCGTATATACCCTGTTCAGGTGAGAGAACTCTGTTAAAAATCCACAGACCAAAGTAAAAAATACCATTTGCATTCATTCACTTACCTATGCTAACAGTGACCAAGTATTAAAAAAAACCCTTTCCCAATCCCAATAGAGCAGTTTGGTGTTGATCGGCATCTGCCAATTGGTTTACTTTGGAATGTGGTGGGTGATTTACTTGGAATAATTAGGAATCTTTCGAAACCTGACTTGATCCAGACTCTGGACTGGGATAAAAATTAAAATCCATTTATAAAAAAGTGAATTTATAAAATAAAAATAAAAATTGTTCTTGGTGGCGGTGTAGTGATAAATGTGGGGTTTCCTATGAAAATCCTCCTCTTCAACGGTTGAAGTTCAACCACTTCATAAAATAGATTTGACAAGTGACTTACTAGATAATAACCTTATCTTTTAGGAATTGTCCTCAAAATCGTGTAAAAATTATGGACTTTTCCTTCCAAACCTCCGACGGGGGTGGTGGGACAGGGAAACCAGTTGCGGATGAGTATGACCCCTCTCAACCCTTAGACTCCAGTGATGACGAAGACTTATCTAGTGGTGGGCAGGGGATCCTTAATTTTGAGCGGAGAAGTCCTCCACCCACCAACGCCATTGTGACCCCTTCTCCTCAAAATACCAGTAATCATCCTCAACAAGGTGTGACGATAAATAAGGATGTTGTGGTCCCTGAGACTCATCACCCATCCCCAGCTGCAGCCACACCCTTTCCTCGTCCCATCCTACCACCATCTCAATCCAAGTTATCCGAGAATCGGGTCAGTAATCTCGATCCTGATGTGGACCTTAGCTCAATACCCATGCCCTCGGATGAGTATAGACGACCCACGATCCAATTCTCAATCCCCACCCGACACCGACTCATGTCAATCAGTACCCTTATCAAGCGGCAGAAAGGGGTCATGAGGAAACAGGATAAGGGTGGGGGAGGACTCAATTTTAATTCTGAAGTGTCAAAAGCATTCCAAAAAGGTAGTGGAGACGATCCGGATGACTCTAATGATGGAGATAAACCTAAAATATCTTTGGTTCATGAGATATTTGGGTCGGATGATGAGGATCAAGATAACCTAGAGGAGGAAGCTGGTGGGACTGAGTCTTTGGAAGGAGGCAATATTACTTGTGAAGAGCATCACGACCCTGAAGAACAAACTCATATCACTAGTTCGACACCTTTAGAAGAGAATAATAAATGGAAAACGGTGGCAGAAACGGTGATACAAGCTACTAATCCACCGGCGTTAGCAAACAGTCGCTCTTCGTCTTTCCGTCATCCTTCCCCAGAGTTTGAGAGTTTTGCCAATAATGCTTTGATGACACCACCATCCGACTCTCAAGACGGCATAAAAATATCCATAAAACCATCTTCAGAGCTGTTGGAGGCCTGTGGGAATGAGAGTAGTTCTCCAGATATTGTTACCATTGACGAGCCTGTGGAGGGGGTGACGGTGGAGGAATCCTTGGACACTGCGGAGGATTCGAGAGGAAAAGAAAATAAGCAAATTGTTTTAGAATGTGTGTCAGATACGGATGAGGACGATTTTGAAGTTACCTTTGTGGGAATTGGAAGAGCAAATTTGGTGGATTTACGCCAAGGACGGCTCTCTCGAAGAAATCAACCACAAACCAATAAAAAGTCTGCTACAGCCACTGACTCCCCTCCATCTCCTTGCAATGGATTTGAAGATGGTGAAATTGTAGAATCTGATAAAAGAAGGAGGAGAGATAAAAAGAAGAAAAAGTCAAAGAAAAGAAAACGAAGCAAGGATTCTAGAGTCAGTTCCAAAATGAATTCAGAAAGGTCTGGTGGAGAATCTGGAGAGAGGAAGTCAGACTCGGAAAGTGATGGTAAAGAAGTTTCTTGGAGGAAACCAAAACTCGCAGCAAAAACTAGAAATTACAGGTAATTATGTATTTATTAACAACATTACAATTATAATACCTTGAATGAACGTCCTTGTTTCAGAAATGGAAAACGAGAGTCAGAAGAAAAGTCAGGTATTGATCGTGGAGATGTTCGGAACAAAAGAGATGAACCACTGTCCTCTCGAAGAAGAAGTCGGAGTAGAACTCCTCCAAGCCGGTATTCATCCTCGTTCTCGTCATTAAAGACGACCAAACCTCGTCGTAGACGTCGTTCTATTTCTAGATCTAGACATCATCGATCCAGATCCAAGAGTCAAAGTGAAAGCCCATTGTCTAGAAGACTTACAAATCGATCACGTGGAGAAACCAATAAACGCAACAGGAGGGAGGGGTCATACCACCGGAGCCGAAGTTTTGGTTCTCATCACTCGTCCCCATCCCATTCTCGGTCAAGGTGAGCATTATTTTATCATTCACCGCTGTCTTATTAATGCATTTAGTTCCCTGCCGCTACCATTGATAATGTTGTACACAATTTTATATTCAGGTCAATCACCAAACGGAAATCCAAGCGACGTCATTCTCCGTCACCTCCTCCCTCGATAAAACGTCACAATCGGGGTAACCGATCAACAAGCCCTGTTTCTCCTGATAGACAACCTAATAACAATAGCAGCCCTAGCAGTAAACCCCGGAAAAGAAATCGGAGTGTGAATGGTCGTGAAGTTGATAAAACAGGTGGCAGAGCTTCGCCCCAAAATTCTTCTTCCCGTGGTGAAAATCGAAACCGAAAACTTTCAAAATCCGAGGAGACGCCTCCCATTCCGTCGGAAGACGTTAAGAAGAAAACTAAAGTTACCACGGGAGAAGATACGGACAAGGAAAAGAAGAAAAGGAGAAAAAGACGGGAAAAGTCTATTTCACCAGTGAAAGCAATAGTTGCAGATGGAGACAGTATTGTCGTTAGCCTGAGTTTCCAACAAAATCAAAAACAAAAAGACGAACCTTCGAGATCGTCTAAATCATCTTCATCGTCAGCTCAGCACACTAGTAATCGTTCCAATGAAATTGAAGTCCGTGGCAGTGGCTCAGGTGGTGGTAGCAATAATAATAATAATACTGAAAACTGTGACGAAATCGAACCTCCTCTTGCCAACTATAAACCAAGCACTCCAAGGGGAAAGGGTACCATACTTATTAATTTGGATGCATCTCCTAACCGGGATAATACTAAAGAACATAAAAAATCTTCTCCAGATGGTTCTTCCTCAAAGCCTGAGGATAAATGCGACCGTGACCTGTCGATAGCTAGTAGTAAAAAGTCTCTTGAAGACAAAAAAAGTCATTCAGATCATCATAAGTCTGATGATGAGGACTCAGAGTCTGAAATAACTCTAAATCGCGTCGATGGAAGACTTGATTTTGCTGCTTCTAGTCATGAAATGAATTCAGTGGATGTGGTTAATACTCATGGTGGTGTGTTTTCAAACTCTACCCCTAAAAAAACCGATTCTCCGCCAGAACGAGTAATGGCAGCCAACAGTGCTTCCCGAAATAGTCCTTACAAATTTGGTGAATTCTTTACTGCCTCGTCAAACAGTGAATCTAAATCACTTAGTCCTTCCTTGGATTGTTCCAGTCCTAATAAAAGTTCTGCCAAAGGAAATGAACTTCCGGACTCTACTCCTTCTTCCTTTTCTTCAAAGCCATCCAGAAATTCTCCATTTGATAATTTACGGTCTTTAAACTCCTCCAACTCTACAGGGAGTGATAATAATCATGGATCGGAAAAAAGAGATGGTGTCCCATCCCCAGAAATAATATTTACGCCGACATCTTCATCAGTTTCGGCGAAACTTAATTCTACCCCCATTATTAAACCTATGATTGGAAATATTCCTGGTAAATTAAATCACTAACTCTAGTTCGTAGTCGGTCATCAGTAAAAGATAGTTTGACTGATGCTCATAACATGCTCTTCATTTTGTATTTTCAGGACTGTACCCATCAGGATTTTCTTCTTCTGGTTCAATTTCTACTCCTTCCGTCATTATTCCAGCACCTCCAAAAATTATCCCTAATTCAGCCCCATCGAGTTTGATCAATAATCTTGTGAGTGTAGCAAGTGCCTTGTATGCTCCACTCCTGGCTGCAAATAAACAACCAAATTCAGGGTTAAACTCTTCAAGGCACAATCAGTCTAATAGCTTGAAACATGGTCGAACAAATAATGGCGACGCGGATTCTCCCTTTTCTCCAAATAGCAGTGATGGCGATGACTTGTTTGAACCACCCATTACCGATGGGAACCATGTCGGCCGGGATCAGGGTATGGGTTCTAATAAAAAGAATTCTGGAGATCAATCTCATCGGTCAGTTGGTGGTGGTTCAAATGCAAAATACGGAAATGATAGCAGTGGAGGAATGGAGAAACGCTCCTTATTTGACTCTCTCTTCGCACCGACGTCTCAAAAATCCTCTAGACATCCTCATGGGAAGCAGAAAAAAGGCTCTCGCGACTCTAAACGAGGAAAACATAAGAGATGTGAGGGATTATGACTTTACTATTGTATTTCTAGTAACTCGACCAAAAACTAAACTTGGGAGTTTTTTCTGAATTTTAGCATCCAAGCGAACCGAATCCGATAAAAATGGGGATATGGAAATGAATTCGCGTTTAAACGAAGATGTCCCAAATTCGGCAGTAGCTTTAAAAATTAATGAAAAGGTAAGTAATTAATTGTTTGATCGTTGGAAAGTTGACATGTATTTGTGCACCTGTGTAATTTATTCCTTTATTTTTTGTTATTTGCAGTATCTCAAGAAACTTAACCGACAAGAAAGGGTTGTGGAAGAAGTGAAATTATCCCTTAAGCCACATTATATTAAAAAGCATATTACCAAGGAAGAGTATAAGGACGTTTTAAGAAAGGCCGTGCCAAAAGTAAGTCTTTCAAGTGGAAAATCATAAAAAAATCAGGAATATATTTTTTATTTTAATTAATTCCCTCAGATATGTCACAATAAATCGGGAGAGATCAACCCCAATAAAATCAAGGAACTGGTAGAAGCCTATGTCAAGAAGTATAGAAAATTCCATAAAGGAGATAGTAAATCTTAATGACGATAAATTTGACGCGTATATTATATCTATTATGACTACCCATTATTAACTGGATAAGTAATCTTAAGTAATTTAGACTTTGAATTATTGCATGGAGAAGACCCACAGTAAATCGCAATTGTCCGTGTCCATTTAAAATTGAATATATCATGTTTTAACAACTGAAAGAAGAGTATTATAGGGCAGGATAACGCTATTATTATTAATTGTTATATTGACCACGCAATAAAAATGTACACCGTCTCCGGAGTTTTAGAATCATTTACTATTTGCATGTTTTCATTGGTCATTTTCATTTTGACGCCACATATCATATTGAACAACTGATGCATCGTAGGCACATTTAGTTTTTAGCAATCGATTTATTATTTCCATTTTCTGGAGCATAAAAAATTTCATCAGCGAATATTTCAAAGGCGTTATTGCATACTTACGAAACTAGTGAACAAACACAATGTAAATTAAATTATGCCTAGTAATAAATAATAATAAATAACTTTTCTTAAAATGCAAATCGGAGTTAATCTTTAAATACGTGTGAATTCGATTCAATAGAAATATTGGTATGGCTGGCTGAATATATGTTAATATGGATCAGTCAAGTTACATGAAAATGCGGTGTAAAGCTATTTATGTATAATGCAATCTTCATTTTCGTAATTTGTTGTCGTAGAGTTTGAATTGACTCTTTAAAAGTTATCACGAAAAGCTGGCGCATAAAATTCGTATACCTATCAAAAATCTAAACCAGTTTATGGATTTGACAAACAAGCACAGGTGAAATCCAACAATTCACGTAAAGTATCTGTAGTCTTATTGTCAGGCAGTTTGCTGCAAAATGCAAATGTACAGAAGCACAGTGACTGAATTTAAAGGTACAGTCAACAGTTTCCCTAAATGAAAAAAAAATACTTTAATATAACCCCACAAATGCGTAGCAAGTGCTAATAGTAAATATCCTGAGCTTAGCCTTTGACCTATCTTTAACTAAGGTACATTGTCCTTTAACCGTGATTTCCTTCAATTTCTGCATTATTTCTTTATAATTCAGCGAATGTGTATTTGTGCTTTATATATCTTTGACCCTACTTGCGCTTCAAGCCTAACTTCCAACTTTCTTGTTCCACAATTTGACAATCATTAAAAATATAAAAATCAAATGCCAATTATGATGCAGTGTAGTTTTGAACAATACGATTGGATTGACAAAACGATTGACGATACAGGTCAACCTAACATTTGATAATCTGTACTTCACTTTAATCTAGAGTTTTAGTTGGCTGGCAGTTTCGTGGAATTGCATTTTTCAGTTTCCAAAATGTACACCTCAGTCCAACGGAATTTGTTTTAAACATCGGATTCAAGTCTTGAATTTCTAGGAGAGAGTCTTGAGCCAGGATAGCCCGAATTTAGTAAAGGTGGATCTTCCAATGAGTATCTATATCAATTATAAAAATATATAACAAATTAATAGGAAGCGCATTTAGTGATAAGATATTTCTAAGATTGCAAAATGATTGATTACTTTTCCATATCAGCATGAATGGTATCCAGAAGGTGTGAATGTTGGTCTTTAACTCGTGCAAGTTCATGCAAAATGTCATTCTCCCTTTGGATGTCGTTCGTAGTTTTTTCTGTAATAACAAATTACAAATTCGACATTTAAACTTGGTTTCAAAATTACCTATACATCGAAAATATAGAGCTGTCTCACCATTAATGGACAATGAGGTTTCCAACTGTTCTTCGAGATGCTCTCGACGAGCTTCTAAATCCAATTCTTGTGCCCTAGCCAGGAGTTCCTTTTCAAATCGAGCCAGCTTTGTTTTATCTCGGACAATGCAAAACCATTCATCCATTATTTCGTTGTCAGTTCTACTATCATCCCCTAAAGAATTAATAAATGTTTTAAGTACAATCAATTATTATAATGTTATTCAAACTGAAGTACATTAAACTCACCAGTCGCGTCTCCCCTCAATCTCTTTTCAATTAATAAAGAGGTCGAGGCCAAAGATCTTTGATCAGCTTCAATGGACTGCAACTGTAATTGAATTTCTTCAATTTCTCTAGCTCTATTGGCCACTCGTTTGCAGCGTTCAGCTTCTTGGAAATAATTTTTGTTGCTCACGCCCCCAGCTTGTAATGGTGATGCAGATGCCATGGATAAGGTTGCCATATTCATGGCACAATCATCCACCTCTTTATACTGTTTAATGCTGTCATTCTCCTCCCCACGCTCAGCTTTATAAACATTTGTAGGGCTGGATGACAATCGTTGAATCAGCAAGTCCGGCTGGGCTAAATAAGCTGCGAAATCAGTCTTTGCCTTTCCACCAAAACTTTCTTTCCTGCCCCCACTTCCACCATCAGCTCCTGAAGATGGAGTAATTGGCGAAACCACAGATTCTCTTGATTTCGAAGTTTTTCTTTCCTTGTTTTGCAACAGCTTTGGAGTGAGTTTAAAAATGGAAAATTTATCTTTCGTAGGAGACATGATACTGGATGAGGAAGTTGACGTAGTTAAAGACGCTTGACCCGTGTGTGGAGGGGAGCATTTATTATTATTGTCCACCCGAACAGAGTTTGAACCACGTCCACTACTGCTGAAGAATTCCGTAACAGTTTGAATTAGGCTTCGTCGACGATCTCTATCCTTTCCTTTTCTTCCTTTATTTCCTCGAAGTACCACGTCTCCTCCTTTATTCATCCCATTCCCACCACTACCGCTACTGCTCATGTCCGGAACACTGGTTCGTCTACTGTTGGCTGAGAAAGGACAAGTCGTGTCATCAGCTAATGTATCGGAGCTAAAAGCTTTAGACCTGGCAGTGACCGCAGCGATCTTCTTGCAGTTAGTGGCATCCGAGTTATCAATAGAATGGCGAGAATTTTGAGGAATATAATTGCTACTTGAGGGTGGGAGATAATGGGGCGAAATTTCCTGGGAAAGCTTCCCATCTTTTCCATTTAAATCCGTCAAAGTATTGGATCTTGGTCGAATATCGTTCCTTTCCCACTGATCTGATGGACCACCACTACCTTGTCGAAAACTCATTGCCATAACCGATGAAGAAGGGTGACCTCCTGAATGACCATAGCCTGAGTCGGAGTAATCTTTTGAAGAGTCAGAATATACGCTGCGGGCCTTTTCTGTAGTGCGATTTCCAACTTCAGACAGATGTCCTTTGGACCGGAGTCTGAGATGAAGATTAATAAAGTCATCAGAACCGTCATTATGTGAGGTTGGTATTGGATGAGTCTCTTCAGTTGGCTGGTATGGTCGAGGTGTTAGAAATGGATTGATTTTGTGATTTGAAGACGAGTTATTATTAATTATTGGGTTTGGAGGATGTTCATAACTAGGAGGTCCTAAGTCATGGCGTGGATAGTGAACCACGGGTTGTGACACTTCGTTTGACGACTGTATGGAATTATCGCCTTGGTCAGCTTGGTATTCGTCATTGTTGACGGGCATCTCAGAATATTTGGGAGAAAAGTTGACAAGATTGGGCATTGATCGGCAAAACAGTGGATTTTGAGTCGTATAACCACCTTCAATATTTCTACAGGTATTAACCGTTGGGTAAGGCATATCGTACAGATCAAGGTTGCAAGATGGTGTGGGTGGTTCAGTTTTTGGTTGATGAGAAGAATTAACAAGTGTTCCATCAAATTTCAGGCGGTTGCGAAATTTTGGCGACGAGCTATACACTGGTTCATAAGCCAAGTGATCTTTTTGAGTGCTTAGTAATTCTTTGGCTGACTGAGATCCGGAAGATTCTTCGGAATTACTGTCCCCACTACTGTGACTAGTGGACTCTGCCATGGGTTTATGTGGGAATTCTTTACCACTTGAAATATCTGACGAAGAATTATGTTGGTAAGATTTTAAGACACTGCCTCTAGGTCTATCACATTCTTCTGAAGTGTTCCCATCCAGATACTGCTGAGAGGCGTCCGTTGAAGAACTCAGGCGAGAGTCCACTTCCACATCAGCCTCTGCTTCCGCATTGAGATCAGAATGAAGGGACGTTCCAGAAGAGGATCCCTTCGAATTTTTACGGTTTGTTTTATCTGGACTTCGTTTAATTCTTACTTTCATACTTCCTAAAACCATGGCTCGAATAACGTCATTCTGTGCAACTCGTTGTTGACGAATTTCAACAAGCTTCCGATTCGTTGCAGGGGATCCAGCCATACGAGCACTTTCTTCGGTAGAGGTTGTAGAGGAAATTGTAGGGAGACTGGAGCAAGGTTCTTCTTGACCACATTCTAAACTAGGAACGCCACTATCCCTTTCAAAATTCGAAGAGGAAAATTCAGTCATAACTTTAGGGTCGATGACGGGTGAAGTGGTTAAGACAGTGACCGGCGCAGCAGAGTATGTAGAATATAACTCCTTGTTCCTTAACCGAGTTGGAGGTTGTGCACCTCTAGTTTTTCTATAATCCAAGGAATCTCTGGCGCCAGAAAACGGGACAACTCTTTCAAAAGAAGGGACACTATTGTCATGTGTCGCCGTTTTTGCTGCTGCAGGTCCCGATGAAAAAATATCATTATGGAATTTGACTTGTGCAAGTGGAATAGATGTCCCACTTTTACTTTGCTTCAAACTATCCGATTGTTCCGACGTAGAATCTCGAGGATCTCGTGTGGATGTTGAAGACCGCTCGTCGTCTTCGGAAGGGGATGTAATGGATGAACTTTGGCTTTCTGGGAGACATCTTCGTGCAGATTCCATAATGTCAACGGGAGGCTTAGAAATTGTATTTTGGGTCATTCTTCCTTCGCCTTGACGAAGAAATCCATCTCCATGGCCATCTTCTGGGCTTGAGCCACCATCAATATCCGCAAAATCTAAGGCTTCTAAATCAAAACCTGATTTAACTTTTGTTGATTCATTGGTTATTTTTGCAGGCTGCTCCTCATGCTTTTGATGATGTTGACGATCTCGTTTCGGATTTTTTGGACTAAGTTTTTTTCCAGCTAAGCAACTTTTTTTGTGTGATTTACTCCCCACCCTTTGATCTGCTACACTGCTTTCGTCCTTCACATAATCTGACATTTCCGTTTCTAAAAAATTTACCGAATTTAGTGAAGAATCTGATGAACTTAAGATCTGTGTTGGTGATGAACATTGTTTATTAGATGGGGCAGGATCCAACTGTTTCGTTACTCCAAACTCATCCTCAATTTCAACTCTAGGGGGCTCAAGTATTACTCTGCAAGGATTATCGTCACCTTCGTCCAAATCATCTAGGTCAGAGTAAGGTTCAGACCCCACTTCGGTGTCACTACCCGTCTCAACGTCACCTCGGTGAGGATGTCCTTCCTCCTCAGGAGCAGTATACTCGTTGGCATCAATAACCGTGTTATTAGACTCAGTTTCAGAAGTACTAAAGGACGGTGTATCTGAAGATGTCATAATTCGGCTATTTGCAGTATTTTCATCACTCAATAGTTTGAGGTCGGAGACATTTTGAGTTGTAGACTCGGGAGTTAAATCCTGTTTCTCTAGAAGGTGATCTGCAATGCCGTTGTCCTTAACTTCTTGATGTTGAGACTGAGAGCAAAGAGAACTGATTATTAAATTTGTGGTATCCTTCAGAGTTTTTTCTGTATCTGCGCCACTTGTATTTGGACTGATCGGAGCAATGAGAGTATTTCCATTATTTTGTTGAAAGAGGGTGGATTGGGCGTTGGCATCACTTGCCACAACCGGTACCTTCCCAATGCCCTCTTGATTCATATTCAAGGAGTGGCCAGTGGAAACCAAGTTTCTATTCAGAGGGAGGTTTTTTAGTTTGTCCGCCCCATCTAAAAAAGCTTGCATCGTTGCAGAAGGCTTTGAAGCAGGTTGAAGCAATTTTTGCTGCTCAGAAATCATATCCAAAACGCTTCTAAATTGATTTTGTGCCGCGGGATCCACCTTTTTGACATTATTGGTCATTCCAACTGGTTGGATATGCGCGCCTTGAAGATATTTCTTTTTTAGTTCGAGTGAAACTTGGGACGCCAATCGTTCAGGATTACTGGAAAGTGACTCCCATTTTTTTGGAACGCCGGTAACAACTGGTAACTGTCGTTCTGGAGCCCCTTTCTTTACCAGCTCAATATTTTTATCGTAGTAAAGCTCCATAAACTTTGGATGTTGCTGATTCTGTTGAGTCCCCTTACTTTCATGATGAGGTTTCACTCCTTTAGAATGAGTTTGGTGATGATGTTTGGTATGATTAACTACACCAGCGTCTAAAAGTTTAGTCACTAACTGTTCCGGTGCTTCTACAATAATCGTAGGAATACTTCCCGGGACAGAATTGGGTGGATCTTCAGCAAATTCTGAGTCTGTTTCTATTTCCGTTGTGCTCCCACCACACTCTTCTTCCTCCTCATCTTCGTATTCATCATCTTCCTCATCTTCTTCATTTTCAGATTCATCTGCACACTCGCCATTTTCATCCGAAGCAACTTCCGTGTCTGAATCCGAGCTTTCGACCACATCTGGTTTTACTAAATTAATAAAATAAATATCACATGAAATATAGTCTAGTTTATTTTATTCATTCAATTCTTACCTAGTTTGTCTGAATCAACAACAGCAATATTTGGAACGGGAAGGTTTCCTTCGGGAGTTACGTCTTCTTCGTCATCACTTTATAAAAAGTTAAACGCTATTAAATTGCAATTTTAAATAAAATATTCCCTGAATTGCCTGTAATACCTTAAATCGGACGCCTCATCCGAGGTATTATCAGCATTTGAAGCACCAAAATTTCTATCCGTCCATTCATCCTCATCCATTTCATTGAGGAGTTCTTCCTCTGAGGCAAAATCCACAGAGTTTTCAAATTCCACCCTTTCAGGAGTTGTACCCTCTCGGAGCTCATCCATTTCCGACAAAATCTTTTAAAAAACAATTAGACATGAATATATTTAAAATTATTCCCATTCATTCGACAATTTGATCAATAATGCATTATTCCGAACGGTGTCTTCATAATAATAATAATTAACAGGCAATAATAAAACCAAGCATTCTTTAATCTGTTGCAAGAGGTACTAATAATGGCTTAACGATTGAGGCATACACAGAAGAAAATATACAAGAGTTGAGAAAATGGATAACACAAGAGAAGAGAAGTATATTTAGGGAATTGATAAATATAACTCACCTAAGGCCTAGCAGAAGCTTAATAACTACACAAGGAGAAGACGTCAAAGCAGAGAATTTCATGTACATTCAATGAGCTGTGCGGTATGACGTCTTGTAATAAGATTGAAATTGGAAATATTCGGGGAAATCTTATTGATATCATCGTTTCGTTCGTGCAAGTAAATATTTTAAGATAGTCATGTTCAGTAATTTCTAGGTATAAAGAAAGTAGAAAATAGAGAGTAACAAATTTATAAACGGAAAGACAACGGATGATTGCAAAGCATATAGTGAAGCCGGATGCATCTGGAAATATCGTAGCAGGAATGCGCTCCAAAAGCTGTGGTCTTTATAGATGCTTGAAGTAGTGCCTGCAACAAGATGTTTTTACGGTAGTGGGTGAGATATTGCACAAAGAAAAGAAATGAAAAAGAATATAGCAATGAAGGTAGCGATGATGGAAAAAATGTGGTGTTTGCTTTCACAAGTTTCAAATACTGATTGGAATTTCTCCACAGAATACAGATAGTCTTTCTTCAGTCAAATATTTAGGCTGTGTCTTCTTATCCCTCTATATTCTATTAAAAGCAATGAAAAAGAGCACTAATAGTATTCTAATATAGTAGGTTGAAAAAGAAATAAAAGATTTTACAGGCCAACAATAAGATTGTCTAAAACAAAATTAATCACTTCAGGAGGATTAACCAAGAGAGAAATGACAAAAAATGAAAGGGTAAAAAGAACAAAGAAAATTGTTTCCACGCAGGAGTCACTATCGTCACATGGATGAAAATTAAAGGGCAGCAAGTGGCTGACCTGTTGATTAGAAGGCCGAGATCCAAGCAAGTGGCGTTGTGCTTCACTTCCATATTTTCCTGTCACACCCTCAGTTCTTCCGGTAGTGTCAAATTTTTTCCACCCGCACATCCTTACCTATACGACAAAACAGATAGCGCATTGGATACAAATTCAAGTTTCAAAATAATTATGGAATTTCATGTGTTTTTTTAATTAATAATTACCGTGGTGTAGTGGGGAGAGCAATAAAATCGTTCCCCGTATCGCCCTTCTCTATCGAAGACGTAATTTCCTGTAAACAAACCAAGTTCATAAATTTTAGGTAAAAACATGTTTCATATATTTTTTTATATAAACTTGAAGCTTAGCCATACCAATTCGGAGTGACGTATTGCAGTATTCACATCGAAAACAATTTCGATGAAAAAATTTCCCTTCTGCCGTCATTCTTTCGACGACATACACCCGTTCTTTACAGAAGTGGCATAAATCAACTCGTCCCTTTTTGGGCAACTCAAAAGCTTGACGAGTAGTCTGCAAATATTTAATTTCAGCATGAGTATTTGTTTTAAATTTCATGTTCCAAAATTTGCTTAGATGTGGAATATTACGGATTGCTTTGGTTGCGAAGATTCTCCTGTAGTCGGTCTTTCCAGCTTATGTATGAGTTGCTCCGCCATGGCAGACACTTTATTGCAGCCTCGTTGACCGCAATCAAGAGAATTTCCATGTTTTATTTTGTTACCAAGCTTTTTAAACGTTTCATCAAGGGCCTGGTCGTGTGTTTCGCCAGAAGTGGTTGCACCATCCATTTTACGTTTCATAGCGTCTCTCTGCAAAAATTTATAAATCAAAATGAACATAAAATATCGAGAGAAGAAGTATTGAGACAAATTGCACGTATCAATGTAAAAATAAAAATAACTCGATATGTTCTCAGTAGTTACCTTGTCATCATAGGCTTCTCGTGCTTGAAAGCGGGAATTTGAAAACAAGTAAAACAATTATTAGTGATTGATTGACTTTCTTACAATAAAATAATTAATTAACGACAATATGGAGCAAAATTTAACAATTTCAACTAATTGTTCCCAGTTGACAACTGAACAAATTGTCAACAAGGTCGATTTACTAAGACAGGAGACACGCCGATTGGAAAATTTTGTGGTGGATAAGCAGATGGAATTCAATGGAATTGTGGACAATGAAATTGATACTAGTGAAAAGTTTCATAATCTTCCCTGTGAAAATGCAAACTGTTCATTTTGTGATCACATTTACACTGGTCAAATGATTACAAGTCGAAAAAATTTGAGTGAACCTCATCGATTTACTGAATATTTGCGGTGCTACAAGGAGAAAGTTGTCCCGGGTGGAACAAGGGAAATCGCTACAGGAGTGTACGGAATTATTTGTATAAAGAGGGATTGTCGGCGACGTGGGTTGATATACATAGGGTCATCTAATAATTTTCGGGAAAGGATGCACAAACATAAACGCTTATGTACAAGTACGGACGATAGTAAACGGAAAGCCGTCCACCGGCACTTTGTTAATCATGGTCAAGAACTCGACCTAAACCCTTCTGAAAGACTGCAGTATTTCAGATGTGTCATCATTGAGGAAGTGGATGCACTAAATGCCAAAAGTAAATACCAATACTTTACAGGGTTGATATACATAGGGTCAGCTAATGATGTAAGGAACCGAATAAAAGGACACGAGAACTTAATTACTAATATTACGGAGTATAGTCGATCCGTCCACCGTCACTTTGTTAATCATGGTCAAGAACTCGACCTAAACCCTTCTGAAAGACTGCAGTATTTCCGATGTGTCATCATTGAAGAAGTGGATGCAGTAAATACAAAAAGTAAATACCAATACTTTACAATGGCATATTACTTTTGTAACTAAACTGAATATTTGTAATGATTTTAAATTATAGATCGCGAAGATTATTGGATGGAGAAGCTTGGGACTCTGGGATTTTTTGGATTGAATAAAGCAAAAGCGGTACGTAATGAGCCTGAACGTGAAGAAGAACCATCGGCAACACCAACTTCAAGCAAAAGAGCCAAAGTTTCGTACAAGGCCCAAACAGTACCATACGGTTCCGACGTTAGTATTTCATATAATTTAAATACTGTTCATTTGCTATCTGTTTATTTGTTTGTTCTCATAAAAACAAACATGGTGTTTTTAATTGCAGAAAAAGAATCATTCCAGACCAAGTTCTAATTGCTCTTGCACTAAAAAATCATCCCAATCCAGCCAACTCTGATGCTCATGAAACTGCGGATGCTGCAAAGGTTGGTACGATTCGGGGAGCACTATTTTTTAGAAAATCCGTTTAGTACAACCCTATTGAAAAATTTAAGAAAAAACGTGAACACATCCATTCAAAGTGTTACTCTTGGCGAAGTCTCCACTTGGCCTTGGTTCCGCTGGGCAAACAAATCGGATTTTTCTCCAGGTGAATCTCCTTCCCAGCAGAAACCCTACGTTTTTGGATTTGTGCTACCAGAAGTGGATAAACCTCACCCAGAATACCATTTAAGACGTCCAATCCATGAACAAGAAATCAATGACGAGATAGAAACTGAAATAGAGACATTGCGTACTCTGCTAAAAGACCCTGAAGATTTGGAGGCTATGGTTAATGGAACACTTCCCTTAGCTCCAAAAAACTTGTCCAGATTTTAAAGTTCCATGTTCAAATTCTAAATTGTATATACACTTACTTCCACAATCCCAACCTCTTCTTCTCGATTAGCCTCGACAAAATTCTCCAGAATTATTGCAATGTACCTGTGGAAAGTAAGTTTTAGGTCAAAGTTAATTTGTTGTGTTCTTACTCAAGTTGTCCAAAATAATCTCCTCTTACATGTTTATGACAATGAGAAAACTGATAATGATGTATGTGACGATATATGCAACAGCAAAGCCCCGATTAGGGCATTCTGGCTCATTATCACGACCACAAATAATTTTTCGGTAGCTCCCACAAGTCGGCTCTTCATTTGTCAAAGCGTCCAACCTAATTGAAACAAGCACCAAAAATATTATTATTTTTTCAAAATTGTTTGTAACTGAATCGGATTTTTTTTTTCAAAAAATAATTACAAATAGTCTTACACATCATTCCAGCCAGCAGCAGTCATTAACCTGACAAAACCCCACGATGCAGTTTACAAAACTTAGATAGAATTATTAAAACACATCAAAGACCACAAACTACCTGAACAGCATTAGTCCACTGTTGACAAAACGTTTCAAAATTGAAAACGTCATCGATTGAGTTGTATTTTGGAGCATCTTTAAATAACGCTAAAAAAAATAAGTCAAAAAAATTACGTTCAGTAAATGGTAATGCACAATGGCAACAATGTTGCAAAAAATTGGGTAATTTACCCATTCCCAGAATTGCATAAATGAAGGTGATTAATCCCAAGAGGGCCCCAATGTTGAAGAGGGCCGGCAGGGAGACTATCAGAGCAAACAACAATTTCCTGAATTCCTTTGGCAGCCTTAAATTTAAATACATTTTGTTTTAGATGGCATGAATCATAACGATTGCATGAGATTGTAAGCCTTGCAGTAATTTTTATATGTAATCTAAATGTTACACGACCAAGTAAAACATACCTTGACCAAACGAAGAACTCGACCAATACGAAAGACACGAACAATCCGAAGCATTGTGGGCGGAATTGGAAATTCTACGGTCAAATCTCCAACCAACAAGTCGACAATAGATGCTAGCACTAAAATGAAGTCGAACACATTCCATGGCACGGTAAAATAAAAATGCCTGAGTCCAATTATCTTCACAATTGCCTCTGTAAAATTCAAAGGATTCTCACAATGAAAATTAACTTTAGGAGTCCGGAATGAAGAAGCAATATCCCTTTCAATCACTAACCTAGGGCGTAAATTGTAGTGAAAAAGGAGTTGAAACCGGCAAGGAGATGGACATATATCTGCCGTTGTCCATAATGTTCAAAAGCCTGAAGAATAGATTTTCAATCTACAATATCCCAAACTTACTTACTCTTCAACCAAAAAGTACTACTTACCATTATCACCATATTAAAAAAAATCATGACGAAAATTGCTATCTCAAATCTGAAGTTAAAAATAAGTCAAAAGTTAAAAAATATAATTTTGCTAGAAGAATGAAATACACACTTACTTCCGCGACATAGCAATGTCATAAAATGGAGATATGAAATTATTGCTGGGGCGTTTGATAACTTTTCTTGGCTTCTTTCTTCCAAGTTTTTTCATGGCTGTGTAATAGTGACGCTGACTAGGAGTTAGCAATACTTCCAGTAGATTACCCTCGTACTATAATTAGGAACAATCAAATTACAGTTGGCCATCCAGTTTAGCGTTTCGTTTTAAATTTTAACGGGAACTCAAAATATCGTACCTTCTTTTTTAACATATTGAAGTTGTCGATGATAACTCCAATAAATAAATTAAGCGTGAAGAAAGACCCGAACACGATGAATATCACAAAAAATATGTAGTACACAATTGCATTGTCACGAATCGGTTGTCGGTTGACCTCCGTGGAATCTACGGCAGATCTCATCAACTCCATCCAACCCTCAAACGTAGCAATTTGGAATAAGGCAAGATATCCCTCCAACACGTTGTCAAAATTGGGAGTGGTATTGATCCAAGAGTAATTGGCGGTGGCACTCTTCTCACAGCAAATGTCCCGATTAGGAACCATCTGTTAATGAGAAGAAGGAGTTCAGAACTCATGGAAGGCTTTCAGAATTTGATTAATGTACATTTCCAGTAGTTCAAAAAAATGGGCTTACCTCAGGATCAATCATGTTCCCACCGTAGTCAACACATTTATAAAACTTCCCTTTAAAAAACTGGACCCCCATGATGGAAAATACGAGCCAGAAGAGCAGACAAACAAGAAGCACGTTAAAGATGGAAGGGATTGCGTACATCAATGCGTTGACGACAATCTAGTTTTGTAAAAAATACATAAGAGGTTGGCATACATTTCGAAGAATTCTACATTCAAATTAAAAAACAAAGCCAATACTAATTTACCTTCATCCCTTGCCATCTGGATATCGCACGAAGAGGACGCATGGCACGCAGTGTCCGAAGAGCTTTAAAAGCTCCAATGCTATTCGATTTTCCTGCCGTTCCTGCCCCCGCATTTGCGGCAGGAGTGGATTCAATTTCAAAATAAATGGATAACAGGCTTATCTGAAAAATAAATGTTTCTGTTTTAATTCCAAACCACAAAAGTATTATGTTGATTATCATACCACAACAATGAATGCGTCCAAGATTGTCCACACATCTATAATGCAATCAAAAGTTTAGCTGCATATTCAAAAAAAGTATGAATAAATATTGAGACTTGCTTGTAAAATATCCCCACAATCCCATTGCGAACCATTTCAGCAGCATTTCAATAACGAATATTATTGTAAAAATTAAATTCAGCCAAAATAAGAATGCCTTTAAATCCGGCTTGCTGTCTAAGTACTTGTCCTCAAACGCCAGAGTGATGCTGGATGCAAAAATTAGGGTGAGAATCAACCACTCAAAGGACGGATTCCCGACGATCTTTACAGAGAATTGTCGCAGTTGATCCCATTTAGTCCAGCTACAGTTGCGAATTTTTTCACACAAGCAAAAGTTGGCATTCAAACACTTTTTGGGAATGCAGTCACCTAATATGGAAAAGGTTAATTATTAGAAAATAAATTCGCTTTAAATAATAATCTTAGAAATCGTCCATAACAAGTACCTGGAGTAACCATTCTCTCGGGCTCAGTTATTGTGACCGTTTGCTAAATTAACAAAGTAATCCAAATTATTACATTTCATGTTAACTGTGTGAAGGGATTCCAAATGAGCTTCAAGGTTCAATCTCCTTACCTCAGAATGAAGACCATACACGCTGCTTGTGCGACGATTACTACTGGTTGCAGATGGAAATAACCCACCTCGAGCTCGTCGCTCCTCCAGATAAGCGCTTGCATCCTCAATTGCTTTCAATGCAACTTTTTTACGATTGTTGATTATGACCTTTTTTACAATTTGTTTGAAACGAGCTTTGGCAGCTGCAGATTTTAAAGCGGCTTCGGATTCGCCAGTTACGGGAAGTGATGTTTTAGTATTAGACGGCGAAGATGTTGGAGAGCCTGGGGCAGAAAAGACGGAAACTTTTGGAATCATGACTTTTTTTCCATCATCACTGGCACGAGCTTTATCCTTTTTAAGTAACATTCCCACAATTGTTTTTAAATTATCCGATCTTCCCGTGGCTTCCATTTCTTTCTAGAATGTACAGAACAAACTCTTTTGTAAAAAATTTAACAAGATTTTGGAATGAGATTAAAAGCGGAAGACACATTTTGCAACTTATCGTAGTTAGATAAATAAATGACTTACGTCGCGTTGGGCTTTGAGCTCCTCTATCAAAAAATAAATTCATATACAATAAGCGTGTGCGTATGATTTAATAGTTAATTAATGACAATATTAAAATTTGCATGGTAAAAAATGCATAAACTCATCTTGGACTCACCGGTATTAAAACTATTCAGAAGCAAAGCCAAGAAGAGGTTGAGCACGATAAAGTTTCCAACGATCAGAATGGGAAGAAAAATTATGAAGCATTTGTACTACAATTAAAATACAATAAAGAGATTTATAAAAATTACGCTCAATTTGTCTTTAAGAAACACGTTTCAGTAAGTATGTTTTGAAACCTCTTTTCCACTTTTAGTGTGGGCTTGCAAACAGTCCCACAAAGGTTCTATCCATTCTCCACCTTAAAAAAATAAATTTTTAAAATTATATGATGTACAAAAATCTATTAAAACCCTCTTATGTTTTACAAACTGCAATTTGTAAAGTAGCTCCAATTTTATAGACGAACCAATCATATTAAAATTATGCCCGTTACTTGAATATGGATCAAGGGTTGAAAAAAGTACAGATTGTCTCAAGTCTGAAGTTTGAAATACTAAAGGTATTCAGCTTGGTTAACTTTCTTAGCTATTGATTTGACGTAAATTATTAACCACACAACCTTGCAATTTTTTAAAATACCGAAACTTGCTACAGTAAAAAAAGCATTGAAGTGTTTAACTTTTTAAAACAATTAAAAGGTTCAGACACTGAAATCCATAATGTTTATGATTATTATTTATTTAAATGTAGACTTACACAATACTCGAAAGACCATCATGAAAGCGTACCAAAAGTTTGTAAAATGCCATCTAAAACATTAGAAGAAAAAAATTTAAAGGCCACCGAAATATGAAAAGCAGGCCATTTTACTCACCTCGGATAAGCATCAAGATCGCCAAACGCGTCTGGCGTGTAATTACCACCGATAACTTGCATACCCATAACACTAAAGATGTAAATGACGATGAGCAGCACAAGCGTTAAATTTCCTAACGCTCCAAATGTGGAGAAGATGATATTGAGCAAAACCTGCAATTTAAAAAATGAATTTGAACAGACTTTTCGAATTGAAGCGTCTTTTGAATATAATGAACTAATTGTCCGTATACATTTCTTCGTTCAAATAAATTGTAATTTCTTTGGAGTAAACTTCTTATACATTTGGTGGTACTCACCTTCATGGTAATCCAGCTTTGAGCAAGCTTGAACACTCGTAACAATCTCATTCCTCTAATTACACTAAGACTAATACGTATGGTTTGTAGGACCTAGGTTTGGAGAAATTAAAATCATCGTACAAAAAATGAAAACCAGGGAGGTTATGTTACTTACAAGCTCCACATAACTTATCGTCACTATGATAAGGTCAAATATATTCCAACCTGCAAGAAAAATATTATGAATTATTTTTATTGCGATTCATGTAACTGAGAAATCGCAGCAGCATGACAGTGTGCTTACCGGAGCGAAAATACTCTCCCTGAAATCAATAAATTGTTTGTTACTCTTTTGTGACCTTTGCATCGCAGGAAAATGTAGTATATACTATATACCTGTAGTGCAAGCATCTTGATGAAGGCTTCCACCGTGAAAATTATCATGAACACCTGCGAGAAACAAATTGTAATTGAAATTGTAATTTTTGTCCTGAGCCCTGATTTACTGTCTACTCCTCACCATATTTCCAGTCTCCATAAATGTCTTTTCTTCCTCATCCTGCCCATGTCGTTCCAATGCCAAGAGTACGGTATTGAAGATGATACAGCTCGTTACAAACACTTCGAACAACCCGTGATTTACCATGGGTTGAAGTCGCGTTCTCAGAATAAATGCAAGCCGCCGACAGTGTCGTATGAACAAATGTTTGTTTTGCACTAAAAAAATAATAATTGTCAATTACTTTTCAATCTAGTAGCCAGAAAATATCATTCATGCCTGGTTCTTCTTCTTCGAATGTGTCCCAATCTTCCTCAGAACCAGAATGGGAAGATTCGTCATCTTCATTGGGAGGAAGAAGAACGTCACCACCATAATCAGACTGTTTTTTCCCATGATCCGTACTTAGAGGGACTATGAATAATTTAAACAATATTTTAAAATATATATCAACATAGTGACTTGATGTTGCAGTGTAATGTGTTTTGTGGTTTTTTAATCAAGCAAGACATGAAATGTCTCCAAAATAATAAAAAATGTGACTGTGAATTAGTAATTTTTGAACTATTTGTACACAATTAGATGTGGTTGTGTCATTCCTTGAGTGTAGTTATGATAAAGTGCATTAAACAAGCGTTACCACCAGGTGCAGAAGCAGAACCACCGGTCAAGCGAGTGGTTGCAGTGGCATGATGAAGTGCATCTCCACCATGAATCGGGACAGTTGCAGATAGGACTCCAAGAATTCCATGCGTTTCTGGAGCCTCATTCTGTAGACTTTGTAATTTTCTCATTTCCTTACCAATATCTTCATTGGATCCTCTGGAACCCTTGGAACCTTTGGATCCCTTCCGTCCCATAATGTTAAATATTGTATCCCCCAATCGACTCGAGGACTCATCTTCCGTCTCTAAAATGAAACGATTCCGATCTTTGTCACTCACTGCTTTAACACGACCACTCACACGTTTTCCACCAGAACTCATGGATTTAGTCACATTTATCACACTTGTACCACCCCCAGCAGAGGATTTTATACGCTGCCGTTTCATTTTACATGAGGAAGTGGAAGAAATAGGACTCTTGCCCCCTTTATCACCACACCCAACACTCAGTTCAGCCAAAGTATCTTTACGTCTATTATTATTCTTTTTGGAGGAACTTGGACGGGGAGAGGTGGATGGGGCTGGTTTGCTAGTTTGGTCGAAACTGACACTCCCACGTACCAGTGGGGACACTACACTGTCATCACCACTACCACCTCTCCCTCCTCCTCCAATAATACTCGCACCCCCACCAACGGAATCCCCACAAATACTTTCAGTGGCACTTTTTATATTGGGTGAACCCGTGGCGTCAGTATCTGCCTCGGCCACGGTTAACTCAGCCCCCTTTGAAGGGGCTTGTTTCCGTCGGATGGCACGACGTGGTTTCCTTTTACCTAGTGAAGAATTTTTGAGTTTCTTTGCTATCAGTTCACGTTCGGATGCCGTCTTTTTTCGATAATGAGTCATTTCCTTAATGTTTAGTTTGGTAAGATCTTCAAAACTGAAGGTGGAGTTGGACCGAACCATGGACAGTTTTTGATTCTTTGTAACGGGACCGGAATCAGAATTTGCCTCTGCCTCATAACTCATAGTCACAACGGCCAGCATGAGGTTTAGGAGATAATACGATCCCAGAAATACTACCATTGTAAAAAATACGATACTCCAAGGACCTGAAAAATCAATGGTAGAGAAATGTTAAAAATAGATAAAACGAATAGTTCTTGATTCGAGGTAATTTGTGAATTATTGCGATTGCATCATGTTTTAAAAAATATTCAGTATTTTTGTAGAAAATTTCTGGAAAAAAATCTGCAATTTACCCGAAGTAGATAGAACCAAGTCGTAAATCCGTTCCCAGTAATCGAGAGTGATGAGCTAAAATAGGATTCTATTTTAGTTTGATAATAATACTACAAAGCATGAATTGGAATAAAATTGAGTTTTTAGTGTAATATTTGCACAATTCCAATGACAAACCTGGAAAGTGGTGAGCTGAAAAAAACAAAATGTCGTTACAGTTTGATAATGCATGATAATCAGTTGAATTGAAATTCGCTTAATTTAGCAATACCATGGAGTAGAAAAAGTTATCGAAACTCGTCCAGCCGTCGTCCGGATTTTCTCCGCGCATTGGGAGACAAGTATATTCCTTCGGACACCATCTTAAATGTGGAGGAATTTGTCAAAACACAATGCGTTATTAATATAATTTCGAATTACATAATAGCACAAGATAGAATCAAGTATGCATGAACCTTTCATGTCTTACACAATTCTAGAACTTTATCATTTTCAAATGATATGTGGTCATTGTTCCGTA
>JAAXNX010000426.1:0-30140 GCA_036491905.1 Folsomia manolachei
GTTTTAAGTATGGTAAAAATTTGGGATCGATATCTTTTCTAAAACGGCCGGAAATGAACCCACAGACAGACGGCCTCAACGGTTACATAAGCACTTCGCCTCTGGCTCGGGCTAAAAATACACCATTGCAAACGCAATATAACCAAGGGGCGAAGCTTTGGCATAATATGTTTTCTTTACTATCTGTGAATTCTGAATTATTGGGCGGACGGACGGACAAGAAGTTTCACCGTTTAATAAAGGTTTAGAGTGGCTCATTGTCATTGTCACTGCCTCAATGACATTCCTTAGATGACTTGGCGGGTGATCAAGGCATCCTGTAACAATCATTGCACTTGATGTCCTGTTTGTGATCTATGACGCTAATATATTAGTACAGTGCATAGTACACATACCATAAGTATAGAGTCTGATTCCAGAATCTGGATGCCTGCACCATGGCTGACTTTCGATTACAAAAGTCTTCAACCAACCGTTAAACTGGTAAATTGTTAAAGTCAGTCAGACATCTATTGAAGAATTAAGAGATGAAATATATTGGGTGGAGGGAAGAACATCAAAGGAAAGGACAAGGTGAAGCTCATCGTATACTTAGGTCCATGGACACAACTCGACTGACCACACACAGAACTTGACAAAAGAAAGATAATGTGACAAAAGGAAGGTGGGCATGAATGCGATGAAATAGAAAAAGACAATCACACTTCACTCATTGTTTGAAACTTTGTTGGTGTTCGTCCCATCCATCCAAAGCATCCGCCCATCGTATTTCATCCTTGATCCCTTTCCGCCGTCCAATTCCTATCTCTCTGTCTGTAAATCTACCCGCTTTTTACTTCATTTCCTGGCTTGTTTGTAATAATTGTGACTTTGTACCAAATATTTGACTCGTCCATCCTGTGACCCAAAGATCGTCATCCGTTTCTATTGTCATGTATTTGTGGAAAGAGAGTCTCTTTAAGGCACAGATACAAAGTTATTCCCAGGAAGAACTGAACTTTGTCGTGTAGCCAATAAACAGACGGCATGAAATGTTTGTTGCTTTTAAGTCAAAGCTGTACCCTACAGAATAACTCACTTTATACATAAATTATTATGGCTAATAAATACACAACAATTGGTAAAGGGAAAGAGCGACAAACACATTGAAGCACAGCACGGGACAGTTTTGTCAGGACAAGAATTATCTCACCCCAAATCTTCTTTTAGTACGATTTGGTCTCTCATTCTCTTCGATTTTATAGTTTCTTGTATTTCATCATTTCCTCTTTTATTGCTCAAGCTTCACTTTCTGTGCAGGAATCCATTACTAGATATATAAACCTATCTGTCTTCTCTGTAGTTCGTTTCTGACTTGATCCGTCTTCAGAAGTATGCACGAGTGCAGGCGGATAACACTTCCTGAAATAGATGAACACAAAGTCGGAACATTGGAGAAGTCAAAGGTTAGAAAGAAAGGTACATAAATAGATAGTTGGATAGATAAGTGATGCAACATATTATCCCAAGTTACCAACAATAAAGTCCCTGGGTGCATGATGCATTCATTGTCACTTTCCACATTGACTTTCCCAATTCAGCTGACAGTGGACGATTTATTTGGCCACTCGAAGAATCTGGAATTTTCTTTCCACATCGGCCAGAATAGAAATGTCCCACTCTGCATACCTTTCCAACATTGCATCGTTATTGAACTTGAAAATAAGGCTTTTAATTCTAAATGCTTTCCTTCTCAGCATTGAACCAGTTGAACTCGTTTACAGATGATACCCGTCTTGAAATCGATTCTTGTAAAAGTACGTGTAAAGCTAACCTTATCTTCAAGTTACATTTTTACGTGGATTGAATGTTTCAAACGAGATTGACTAGCATGGTAGGAACAACTTACTTAGTTTTCAAGGAGTGTGCCAATTCTTCCCAAATTATTAGGCAGATTGTGTCAAATTTTATCTTCAGACTGCAATCACGTTCTACTATTCTACCATGGAAGAAACTAGAAAGTACGTGACCCATATACATATTGCAACAACTAGGTTTCTGAAAAGAAACGACAGCAAGTTGGCGAGCCCTGTTTTATTATTGGATCTTCACTTTTTGCAGGCAATCCTATCACGGCTATATATTTGCGAGATACATATGTCCTTCTGAGACACTTGCTTAACTTTTTGAGCATATTCATTCTCTTCAAAATCATTTCATCAAATCTTTTTCCCTTGTTTTAAATTGACACTGGAGAAGGTCTGCTTTTTTCTTTTATATTTTGTTCTACACCCATTTTTAGCACTCCAAGCAAGAGCTTTGTTAAGGTAGTTTCAAGTGAGTGTGTGATGTGCTAATATTTGTAGAACATTTTCGCACTTGTTTCCTAATACTGTTTGGCTGAGTAGGTAGTTTAGTTTAGGTTACTTTTGTACGTGGCTTCTGACTTGTGGATCAGATCAGATCGTAGGATGAAACAAGATAAGATTTCATTTTCCATGCCAGAGAGCAAGCCACGATATTTCATTGCAATTGTAGCAGGATGTAGTACAAAACTGGATCAAAACCGGAAAAACTGAATGGACTCTGCCCTTCTCTCCTGTCGTTATTTTTCCTCTTGTCTTCATTTCTTCACTCAATCTAATTAGCATTCATCAGATGAGTTTAGAGATAAATAAAAAGAAAAGAAGTTTCGTGATGAGATGAAGTTCCGGATTCAGAAACCTATATATTTCCACTCTCACTCACTATCAACTAAAGATTCTGTACATACCACTGAAGTGAGTACATATTTCAGACTTCTTTCTACTTTCTCCGGAAGAAGTAAAAAAACAGCCCCTCTTCCCAATAGGACCAAAAACGGCAGAATGGAATGAGATGGAATTACATAGGATATGACATTGCTTGTGCTCAATCATTCCTAAAATGTTTGGCTTTTTCGACATCACTTTCTCCCCGAGTTTTGGAAGTAAAATGCGTAGTTGTCAACCAAGTTGAGGGACATTGCATTTATTTAATGGTTCCTCGATTCATCCTTGAATTTTATTTCGATTTCTTTTATTGTCGTTGACTTGAACTTGAACAAATTACGATGGCATAATTTAAATTTGGGCTTTGATTAAAAGTTTGTAGATCCGAGATAGAGTTTAGTTTGAGATGTTTCCTGTTGTGATTACGATAAAAAAGTTTTGAGTGGGCCCTTAATTACAAAACTTTTCAAGAAAGCCATGCACGCGGTTTAGCTTCTGTATTGATTAGGTTAAAAATTCAAGAGCTGCATAAAATGGATAATTAACATATTTGTTATATCCCAGTACTTAAGAATCCTTCCCTAAAAACTTTAAATGTCAAAGGCGAAGGAATCCGCAGAGCACTCAAATAAATTTGTCATGTCTTCGGGACCGGGGCAGTTTGGTTCAACCAATCGCCACATTTCCTCCGAAATCGACAAGACAGGAAATGGTTGTTTGTCCTCAATTTCCCAACACAATTGAAATGGCAGGTCCTGACAAACAGGGGCATGCTTACTTAAGTAAATACCAATTGTATTGTTAGTCAGAGTGTCAGTGTTTTGTTGAGGATTCTCCTTTGTTGAACTTAACAGACCGAGAATGTTTTTGGCGGAGGGACGAAGTCGTTGGTAAAATTTTGATTTACTTGGCTCACAGTTATCAAGAAGGGAATGGACGGACGGACAACTCTCCACAATGGAATAGTTCTACAATTGGCAACTGGCCAGTCTATCCACATCCATCCATCCACTATCCACCCACCCACCCACTTACTACTTTAGTGTTCGCAGTTTTGTAAAGTTGAGACCAAAATCACAATTGGAATGAAAAACTCGACAATAGTCAAGTCAGGAAGGATAAAAAGTACGGAATGACGGGAAGTTGTTTAAAAAAACCTCAAAAGGAACAAGTCTAAGCGTTTAAAATACAACATGCGTATTTTTTATTCAGTGGTCGTGGTCCAACTCAAAGGACAGTTTATGCCACGTGCGAGTTAGTTTGAGATAATGAAGGATACTCGTAGAATGCAAAAACTAAGATGTTGGAACCCTTGAGGAAAGTGTTGCTAATAAATATATTCGTTTTAATTTGCAATGGTTGTAATTGATGGATTTAAGTTAGGTTTGAGAATATTTCAAGATGAGATTATTTTCCAAATCAATGGATTTATCAAAACATTTGGTTTCTTCGAGCAAATGTTAAATTTGATATGTAAAACTACTGCTTTAGGTCCCTTTCCTTCAAGAATTTGATTCGGGTTCTATTGCATTCGATCAATTTTTCTTGGCCTTTTATTTCAAAACGGAGAATAATACAAAACCGTCGAGAAGCCATGTGCTACTCTCCCATCGGAAGTCAGTCCCTGACAGACTACATCATCTTTTTTGAATAAGCAAATCTTCGAATTTTCTTCTCTGCCTGAGTTTCGTACAGATATTGATATTGTCATGTCGGATATCAAATCTCGTTTTCATCTTGATCGGAAATAAAAGGGGGAATAAAATACGGAGCTTGTTCGTTTTCATTATATTATGCATGTATGAAAACAGATGTGAACTTTCCAACGGGCCTTGATGGATGTGTGGTTGGTTACAAGGTCTTTGTAGTCAATCTATTCCGAGACGGAGAACTGGCAGTATTATGATAAATCACTATTCTTCGTTTAGATATCAGAACTTCCTTAAGCACACAGATTTTTTGGGGCGAATTCCGATATTTTTTATTGTTCTATAATTATACTTGGAAAATTTACATCTTCATATTCAAATTGACTCAGTTGTCAATAGATAACCTGTCAACTTCAATTAGGGAACTGTCGTTAAGAAGAATGTCATCAAACAAATTGCTGAGTTGCCGTTTTTTTACAAAAATGCAGTTTACTTTAGAACCAGATCAAGATGCGTCAACAATGCAAGCCGTGAGTAATCCACCAAGTGTAAGTATTTGTAACTGCCGTCGTTATGAAAAATGACTCGCGAAATTTTGCGACTGCATAACAAATACTGCGGACACTAACCCACACCCGAACACTTATTTTAATTCGTACTCAACAGGGTGGAAAGTAGGATAAAGAATGAACGTATTTTTAGAAGAAAGCTGACGCCTTGCAATTACCATAATCGTAATCAGTCTGACTTTGCAAAAGCCATAAAAACAAAGACTGCAAGTTGTTGTTAGTGAATGAAAACAAAGGCCTGTAGTCGGAATCGTATTAAGTGTGAGGATCCACAGTCATTTTTATTATTTACAATTGTAAACAGTACTAACACTAGTCACCGTTTGCATATAACCTAAAAAACTTAGATCAACTACCGGATTAGGAGTACTGTGGATAGGAATAACCCATATTTGTATATCAACAAAAAAGACACAATATCCAAGTATATATTCTTACCAGCCAAAAAATGTTACATCATTCAATCTTACGAGGACAGCTCTGTGTCTTAGTTGACACCATGTAGCCGTATCGTAAGAGAAAACAGCGAAAAATTGTAAAGATTGGGCAAGTCAGTTGGAGAAAAGCTAACTTTCTCTCGTTAGTCTTGTCTCATCCCGTCTAATACTTTTTCTTTTCATTCCCCAGATTTGGTCTGTTTCATACATTGCACTGTGTGACTAAGATTGTCTGGGTAATACTCAATCGGCGAACCGAAAGTGAATTTTTATTTACAATCGCGAAGAAGGCTGTTTGCCTATAATGCTTCCGTCTCGCATTATCGTAACTTTCTCCGGAAAACATGGAATATGGCATGACGAGCGCTTTTCCTGTGTTAAAAATGTTAAACAATTTTTTGTTCCGTTCTGGACGGGTTTTGTTTTAAAATGCGTAAGACACAAGTAATATCGGAATTTGTTCCGCATTTTTGGAAAAGTCATTTGAACCGCTCAACATATTTTTTGCTGTTACTTACTGGCTTCAACTATTTATACGACTTTTGTGTGCCGTCTCTTCTGCAACTTTTGAAAGGCTACATATTTTCGAAACTTGCTTTACGAAACTAAAATTGAGTTTTCATGTAAAAAGAGTAATTTTTATCTAAAAGCAAAAAGACGGATTGTGTCTTAATTTATTAATGAAATCTTAACGTCTGAATTAAAACTCCTAATTTGAAACTACAGCCAACATACGTCTATAAAGTTTAATCAATGACATTTCTCATACATACGTGACTTTAAATTGTTCATTTGCTAAAGATGATTTATAACCAGAAAACGCTGGGCAGAAATTTAAAAAAATGTAATAAAACAGCATTACACGAGCTTGCATAAGGAAACTGGTGTCAAATGAATACAGTTTGAATGCCTCGAACAAAACTGTATTTTATTTCGTTTAGAGTATGATGCCAGCTGCTGTATGCATCTCATGGAAAAATGACAAGTGTGGCAGTATTTAAATTGTCAGCGTTTGCAAAAAAAGATGTTAAATTCACATCAAGCAGCTCTCTCTTGGAAGTTTTATCTGTTTGGGGTAATGAAACTTTTTCGAAATAATCCCCTTATGTCAGCACAAGCTTAAACACAGACTTAACCATACGAGGGTATTTTAATATTTACCAGTCTCATTAAATTAGTTGATTTAAAGACTGTCGAGAAACCAAAGCATAAAAAAGACTTATTTTTAATAGAAATGCAAGCTACCACTATGAACGCATTAAACTGCAACGGAAATTTAGGTTTTTATGAAAAATGTTAATACAATTTAATTGAAGCAAGTGATACCTAAATGAATAATTTGAGGTTTGAAGTCTTACTGAGCCACGAGTTAATTAATTTCACATATTCAGAACTTCGTAAAAGTTTTTGCAAGTATTTTAAACACAACAATTCAAATGAAGCCTTTGGAATGAATCGTTTAAAATTCCCAAGTATCCTATAATTACATATTACATGCCCCAGTTTGGCTCATTTAAGAATCAAAATAGAAACCCTTGACTTGACTTTGGGTGTTGAGCTGGGCGTCTGACACTAATTGTAAAACATTTGAACACTACCTCCTTTCCACGTAATGGCAATATCATATCAATTCAGGTCACAGTTTCAGTCCAGTCATCTGCATTCATTTCCTTGAAAATTTAAGAATCTTGAAACCTTTCTCCCAACTTTCCCTGCCTCCTCCGTAGTAGGTTCCAGATATTGTATAATTCTCATATGAACATTGATTGGTCTTGTCCAATACGGCATACCGTTACTAGCTTGCACCGACGTGACTCTGTTATAACCGGAATGAAGTACTCAGAGCAAACCAGAAAACTTAAGCTGGGATGACTACATTTGGGTCACGGTAGGAAATGAAATGAAATACAGGAAAGATCGACTTTTCTTCCTCCTCAGCAAAAACTACACCCACCCATCGCTTTGGGGTAAGGATTGAGTAAAAGAACATCTGGACCACAATTCTCAATTTTCGAGATTTCGCACTAAATTTTGATGCCGAAAAATAATAAGTTTCTCTATATTACAAGGAAAATCATTCGGTCAAGGACTCCCAAAGATGAGTCGATGGTTAAGTAAAGTTCTTTAAAATTTCAAACCCCACGAGGAGTGTTGAGTTGACATAATATTTTGCAATTTTTATCACGCAAATAATGTTTCAAAATACCCTGCGTCTCTTTGTTCTTTTTTTTTTTTGCAAATTTCACTCAAGTCTTGTGCAATTCATTGTATAAATGTAAAGAACAAAGTTCGAGAACACCTTCCCCACCATATTTACACACCACACATGTTGGCATTGCTAAGTAAGAATAAAGAGTAAAGGACAATCTGAGTCGTTGTTATTTTGGCCCCCTCAACCCATCCAGGGTTATTTTTACAAATGTCATTCATGCATATTCCCATTCTGACTGTGCGGCAAAGAAAACACGTTCTCGTACAGAAACTCCTCTTCCTGTTTTACAACGCAGACAGCGTTCATACTCTGAGTTCTTTCCGGCAGTGCCAGGACAAGTTAGGTTGGTTCAAAAAGTCTTGTTGAATGTGGATGATGCACTTTTGAGTAAGTAAAGTTTCTGTAAAAGCAGTTGAGAATAGATTCAGCATTGCTTTACAAGTATCAAATTTGGCGAGATTGAGATTCTTGGGACGTTGTTAGCCTGTCTTTGCCTGGTAGCAATGGAAATGGCAAAGTTTGCTTGGTTTCGTTTCCCTTCCCGTTGGTACAGTATTGGTGGTAGTGTTGAATTGGATGGCAAATGTTCATTGCTTTCATACCCATGCTGTTTCATGACACAGGAATGGCACTTCTCTCCGCTTATATCTTTTTGTTGAGGCTTTCTGTAAGATTCAGAAATTCTGAGCGGTGAAGTACAAGCTAACCCAACTACCAACCAGCCAACCATGCCGAGCGACTGTGTGGAGTCTGACTCGTTTGGGTTTGCTACCCGGGTAGGAGAAAAGGGATGAAGAATTCGGGACGAGAGGATCTTATGTCTTAGTTAAGTCAAGTCAGTCAGTTCAACCAACCACACTTTGGTACGCGGAACGAAACCAATTTTCCTCCGCTTACTTTTCATCAGATGAGAGTATTGCAATCGCGTCGACCAAGAAGCACGCCATCCATGTCATAAAGTACGCCAACGCCAACAGTGACGACTTGGACCAACTGTTCTCGACTTTTGACTTTCTTCTCGGGTAATATAGCACGAGTGGTGGTGACGACGGTGGCAGTGGAAAAGTGGCAATTGGTCTGGTCCTCCGGTTCATTCGTGTCATTTTCAAATCCCTTCAGTTTTCTCGATTGGCTTGTCTCCTCGGGAATTTGATTCAAGGTGGTTATAAGTAACTGGCTGGTGTTCGAAAGAGGATGAAAGGCGGAAAACTGCACACATAACTGAGTGCTAGTAGTGTTGTAACGTACTCCTATCTAAGTCAAGCATTTTGCTAACTTGTGTAATTTATAAAATGTTAATTTGAGTCTATAAATCATAAACATCCTAAACTGCAATAACTGCAATAATAAGTGTTAGTTATCTAAGTTTCCCCAGAATGAACCTATTTATTCCGAGTGTTTAAAATAGTTCACTGGTTTTGTCCTTTTAATTAGTTCAAATGAAGAGAAACGAGGTGAGAAATAACTTACTTTGCCCACCTCCATATTAAGTTTAGTTACTAACAGTCTTCTCTGGCGGACAAAGTGAAAGTAAAGTTATAACCCTTCAATCCAGAACCTATGTGTCTGGGACATCCAACCAATTAAAGTCTCAGTCGAACACTTTGATGAATCGTACATAATTTGTAGCCGGTTTTTGGCTTTGCTCCCGTTTAATTGAACATCTATCTACACATGGTCCCTTGTGCCATGGGAAAAAGTGGATGTAAAAGTTGTAGCTACGGGTCTGACGAGGGTGTTGAACACAAGTCAAGGATTGTTGGAAGAATGGGAAATCTCTCTTTACCCCTTGCAACCTTTCTCCTTCTTTTCTCCCTGCTTTCTCCCAACTTTATTCACCCCACCAACGGGCTGCCAGAAGTCATCAGAATTGGTAAGTTGAAGACTTTTTACTTTTTTCTATGCAGCACCGCATTTCTTTCTTTTTTCTTCTTTGTACTGTACTGTACTGGAACTGAATAGAATTTGTTTAAGTTTCTTTTTTTACCAACATTTACCAACACGAATGACAAAACTCAACCTCAACTCAGTGAAGAAGGAGTCAGATCCTATTAAATCTGTGAAACATGAATATGAAATTATTAAAATTGCACCAGACTGCACCACACTCGTTGTGAAGAAATCTCTGCACAACAGTGGTTTTTTCGTCTTAAGTCGAAATGCGTGAAATACATTAGCATATGAGTATGTTCGTTACCAAATATGTACGAGGATGAGTACGTGTGAACAAAGTGCGAAGATTTCTGTTATGGAGTCCAAACCTTTAGATTTTAAGTCCGTTTGCATGTTCGTTTGTTCCTTTAATCGAGAGCAGTATAAAAAAGAGTGATATTTTCGATAATCTCATTCTAATTCAAATGACATTATGCATGTTTACCTATTTCGCGATAAAGCGTCCAAATCGCGCAAATAGCTAGGTGTATTGTGACGGGAACACGCAAAATGAAACCATGATGCTGAACTTTCACCACTTGGCTGTATCGCGTTTGTAATGGCTTATTTTAGCCTCAGCGTTGGATTATACTTGGCGTGTAGCATTACATTACACTCCACTTGGTTGATTAGATTAAGAACGGATTGTAAATTTCGTTCATTTAATGAAACCATGAATATCCTCTGCAGTGATGCAGCGCAACAGACCATAATCACGAAATTAAATACATTTTGAACTGCACAAACGGCAAATCCAGGAAATTTTAATGTGGGTTGTCCCATGACGTAACATGAACATACCCAACATCTGCCATTTCCATATTTATCTCTCGGAGCATCATCATTCACATTGTCATGTCAAATTCCTTTGAAACTCTTCCAGAATTAGATGTACAATGTAATATTATACTATAGACCCATACACAACTAAAATCATGAAGCAAAGCTACATCCAGATCCAGCAGGCGCTGCAACAACCAACGGATCGAATTTTGTCATCCAGAAGATGAAATGGGTTTCTCTGTGGCTTGACTTTCCCCTCGTATTCTTCCTCTGCGTTGGTCTACACAAAAATTTTGAGTTTGATGACTACATTCCTTCAAGAGCTTCAATATTGGAGCAGAACTGAAGCAGCCAAGTAAGTCATCCAAGTCTTACATACATCTCCAAGAAAAGTACTACTAAGCGAAGAAGACTCCAGTGATCGAGATGAGATCATAGTAAACCACTTAACCAGTTTTATTATTGATCCTCAACTATCAAGACTACTAGGCTTATATTCTCTAATTTAATTTTGTTCATGGTTGTACAAAAAGATTCCTCCCAGCTTTTTTGGTTCTAGTATTAAACTAATGTAGAACTAATTAGATGTTGAAATTAAATTTAAGAATCTTAAATTAGGATGAATATAGTTAAAATACCGCTGGGAACAGAATGCATTCACCCTTACTAAGAATCTGCACACGCAATGAATTTCTTTGAATGAATAAACGAGTCAACACTTACAGAAGATTTATCGTTGATCTGCTCAAGATTCTGCAAAACTTTCTATTTATAAAACGAAATAACGGGTTTTCTGGAATGTTGACACTGACGTTGACCCAGTCCTTCGGCCGAGGGAAGGAGAATGGGACAGAGATAAACTACAAGATTACCAAAATTTCTAATGTTGTGCAATAAAACTTTTGTTCTTTTTGGAGAAAGTGAACGCTCGAACGAGTTTTTACTGCTTTTCTATTTCTGCATTGTCCAGAATGATGTGCTGAGGGTAATGCGTCAAGATAACAAAACAAAGTTTTCTCTTTCACATCCAATAAAATGCAGCAAGTACATGACTACTGAGCCGTAGCTGACAACATGATTTGTTTCTAGAAATGCATTTTTTCAGGCTGACAGAATAGTAAAGCAGTGTTGTTTGTCTTTGATTGAATTAAGTTTACGATCTATAAATCGGATTCGTACATATGTGGCTTATTATTGCTCAATAACAAATACAACTACCAATGTTATAAATACAAAAAAAGCTGGAATTTTATTTAAGATTAACATTATAGAGCCTACTCATAAATTCAGCTAGCGAGAACTTGTCTCAAGATCTCGTTTGATGTTTCTCTACCTTAGTTTAGTTTTCTTTATGATTTACAAAAAATATTGCCTGCAAAAATGCTGCAAATTACAAAAAGGAACTTTTGCATACCTACGTCGACAAATGGTCCTTGTAAATATAATTTGTAATGAAGTCAGTTAACGGGTCCATTCATTTCCTACTTCAGCCAGTTCTGGAGAAAAGTTAAATGGAGATTCGCACTCTTTCTTCTACAACTCTGTCATCAACTTATTGCTCATTTTTTATTTTTTCTTCATGAGCTGAATTACAGTAAATGATAATTTCGTGACATTTTTCATACCCTCATGACAGCCTCATTAATTCACTCAAAATAATGATAACTAAAATTATTCCCGTCACAGATCTTACTTCCTTAGTTTTTTTTACTTCTGCAACTTTTGAACTTTCACTTAACAAAGATGTTGAGAGAAAAAAGTAAAAAATATGTTTTTTCATGACTTTCCTTTGTGTTTTTCCTCGTCCCTCCTTATTCTTGCCAACCGTTTTTCATTTGTCGAAATGGCGTTAAGTTACTTTTCTGGCAAAGGGACACCACTTGAAAAACTGATACCCAGTGAGGTAAAGGTCGTAATAAATTTAAAGTAGGACTAACGGGTGAAAGTATGAGACCAGTGCTCCACTAGAGTGGAGTAGACTACGACTACCACCATTAAACATTGGTCATTTAATCTAATAAAAGGGCCACTTACAATTCAAGTCTCAATCTAATGCCTCAATTCCACGCACTTTTCTCTTACACAATGGCCTTTCTCCTTAGTTTTCGTGTGCTATCTGTTCCTCTTCTTTTTCCATAATAATGGCCAAGGATAACTCTTCTTCGGGTCGTTGAGATTTCAATTGTGATAGGGATGAGTGCATTGTTATTATTCGTGTGATATGTGCTGATGCATGAATGAAGAGGGTTCTTTGTGAATATTTTACTTATTCAGTTATCCCATTCAATGCTCAGACCAACACATTGATTATTTGGGTGGTGAAAGGGATTCCGTGTTGTGTTATGCTGATTTCTTTAAGGGGGTCGTTTTCTACAAAAAATGGGTTGAAGAAGAAGCGTGTATTTTTTCTGAGAGCTGAAGCATAACTTTTTTTTCTGGTAGGTGTAGAATAAACTGCATTTATCTCATATGAGAAGATGCTTCAGAACTCTTGTGTTTAGTTGGAAGTAAAAAAATAAGATAGTTCCAGGTTCAGATGCGTAAAAAACTTTTACAAACAAGGTGTCAATGATAGAACTAAAGAAAGTTGAGGAGAAAGCTTGGGGGTTGATTGGGTGTAACACTTTATTTGTTTTGGTTCCTAATTGTCCAGGAATTCCAATATCAATCACGGATAAATACATTGTTGTTTTGTACTAATCAGCTAGTTGTTTGAGAAGTCCATCTATAAATGATTGTCCATTATACAGTATAATTTATAATCAAATCGTTCAAATAAACCTTGATACCACAATTACCAATAAACCCTCCCCTGAGGTAGTTCAGCAGTTTACTTCTTCGAATATTCAATCCTCCATTTAGTCCACTACTAATCTACCATTACCATTCTGAGCTGCGGTCTTAAAAGTATTCATAACCTTACTCACTTCTTCCTCTTTATTTGTTGAATCTGTACCTCGTCGGTCTAAGTAAAGGGAAGTAGATTTACATATGTGATTCAATTGAAGTGGAAAATGCTCAAAGTTGCTTACTAACAGTTATGTTTGAATTCAAAACAATGCCTAAACATTTAGCAACTGAACTAGAAATGAAATGGTTATTTCCATTGGTATGATGGCCATAAAATAAAATGGAGTCTCCTAACTTAACCACGGTCATTTACCGTACTGCATACTGCAGTTGTTTGTCCACCCAAGTCTATTAAGTAAAACAAATTTAAATAGTTGCAGTTGCAGTGTAAGGTCCGTAAGAAGGATACTATTTGATCTTTGTTGAGTAGGATTCCTGCTCACATTTTCTAAAACAACTAGAGCCAAACTCAGCACTATAAATGGGTAGAATGCATTTTTTAAACAACCCAAAAAGTACTAACAATCATACATACGAAGCAAACCAAACTGCACTTGCTGAATTAATCTTATTGCTAGCGAATTCATTTCATGCAAATGTTGTAAGCCTCGTTTGTGATATAGCTTTGCTCAGTAGTACTGAGTCAGTACCAAATCGAACACAGAGTGAGCAAAAATTAAATGCATTCATTTTGGTAGATTCTAGATTCACCACAATACTGAACAGTTTTCGAGCAATACCTGCCACCACATTATGCTTTTATTACGTGGTGTTGGCCTTAGGGTGCAGCAAACGGCGTTTATTTTTATCTGTCTCTTCTGGATCTGTGCCACAAAGAGTTGTGGATAAATACGATGTGTTGTACAGCGCAAAACGTGTTTTTACGCTGTGTTTAAGTGGAGGCGTTTATTTTTATCTGTCTCTTCTGGATCTGTGCCACAAAGAGTTGTGGATAAATACGATGTGTTGTACAGCGCAAAACGTGTTTTTACGCTGTGTTTTACCTTTTTTGTTTGTACGTCTTCATTTATTAAAATCATAACAGAATTTGAGCAAGAAAGGGAACCTTTACATAATGCATTCAAAATTTAATAATATCGCGAGAAACTGCAACGTCGTCAAGTTCAAAATAAAATACAGGATTTTAATCCACTAGCATTATAGTTCCTCCCGTAAACAGTTCTTTGAAGGACATCCATTAATTATGCTTTTGACAAAAATTGTACTAGTATAAATGCAAGGTCTGTGGATTCAGATTTAAAATGCATGCCTGAGCTAATAAGTTATCCCTTAAAACTGAACAAAAGTCCGCGTACCTCACTTCAGGAATTTAAGTTCATATTTGCCATTGGTCTGTTGTACACGAACAGATTTCATTTGTGGACAGCCAACTGCCGAATGAATCTTTTCCCTCTGGAGCGATGTTATAGTTCATTGGTGACTTTCTCTGTTCTGTTGTACGGGTTGGCGTGGTTTAAAGAGAATTTGGCCGGAAAAGGACAATTCAAAAAATTTGGCACTTGAAATGTATCTGCCTGCCTATCTCTAACTCTCCCTTCCTGTACTTTCACTCTCATTCTATTCTGAAGACTAACCACAGAGTTAACAAGCATAAATGTCATATAAGCCTGGTTGCTGAGTAGTTTTGGTAGTTTGGACATGAGTCTATCCTATTCCTTCTGGGGCTGAATACATACATATGCCTCGCAGTTCCTGACATGGGGATGGATGCAGGACTAAAAGTGCCAAATGGAACAGAATAAAAGGGGACAACCACTAACTGACTGAAGAGAAATCATTACCGAAACCAGTGAAAAAAAGAATGAACAATACTAAGAGGAAGGAAGAAGTCTGGAGTGCTAATACGGATGGAGAGAGAATTGAACAAAAACTTATCTGACTTTATTTGATGGTTTTATGTCAGTGGATCAAATCCTTTGAGAGTTTTTATCTTAATTCAACCCTTTCACGATGTAATACATAAAACTGGTGGTTTATACCGGGAGGGACCTAGTTTTTTTGCCTATTTGCGAAAAATGAAAGACCGTCAAATGCTCTCTGGCTTGGAGACTATCCGAGGAAAGTGGTGTTGGCAAAATGAAATCGGTTGGCTAGTTTCTCATTTCGACAAATGTGAGGAAAGAATTTCTGTTAAATGGTGGTATAGAGAATATTAAGGTATCAATACTGAAGCACTTGTGCAGCCAGACCGCAAGATAATTAAGCATTTAGTTTACATTTGAAAAAGTGATAATCAACAAGTCCGAAGAAAGTAAAAAAAAATGCGACAATTAATTTCTGCAAATAGTAAAAATTATGCAATTAACTTTTAATATTTTGTTTCATATTTTTACTGTCCTTCCCTCTGCTTCCTATCCAAAAAAATTCAACCCAACAAATTAAGAAAGCGTTGAGTTGTCCTTGTGGAAAAGTTCCTGGTGTAAACTTTTTCAATGTTCAATGCGATTACTTATCTTTACGCATTTTTATAAGTTATTACCAGCCACAATGCGTGCTTTGTTTTTATGAATGTCAAGCCAGACAGAGTCACGAAATGCAAAGTGAAAACTTTCTCCCACGATTTTTGTGTTCCTTCGCATCTTCCGGTTTGAAGGAACTGAATGTTCGTACTGAAATAAAAAAAAACTTCAGTAAGAAATACAATTAAAAAAGTAAAATTTAGTGAATTGGCGAAAAAGCACTTTCTTATTTCCTATATTTCTTATTTGTTAGATTTGCTACTATTCTCCAGCCATCAACTTGCTGTTCACCTCATGAATTAAAGAGAGAATATAATTCGCAAGAAAAATTGTGTCATCAATTTACATTTGACATAAAGGAATGACGACCAGTTTAATGCAAAAGTGAAACAGGGTCATCAATGTGCATGAATAGTGCCTTGGGATAATCATATTATTTTATATTGTTTTAGATCTCACTTTTATTCTATGCATGCGATAAAAATCCAAACAAATTGTGTTTTACACATCTCCAAAATTTAGCATTCTCTTTAACATACACATGGCGTAAACAGGATTGGCATCCGACCAGAATATGAAATTCAAAACAAAGCTACGAGTAAGTTAGCTAGTGAAAAGTACTTGCTCAAGTGTTCCAAAAAAGTAAAAAAAAAATGTTACAGGATTTTTTCTGTTGAATCAAAGTTGACACTCTTCCTGCATTAGTACTAGTCTTTAAATAAATAAAATCTTACAAAATTTTGGATTTTTATACTTATCTTCAACTTGGGAGATTTACTTTATGTATAACTCCGTAGAAAAGTTGAAAAGTTACTAATCCTTGTAGTCAAAGGTTTTTTTTTACAATTTGAATATTAAATTATTTGAATATATGTAACTCGCGTAATTATAAAATTACTTAAAAATGTCATGTAATCCGAAATATCTGTATATTAGATTTAAAAAAATATAACCATGCCTAAATAGCTAACTTACCCAACATGTTAGTGCAGCTTACTTAATGACTGCTTGTTCAGGGCACAAGCAACACAATCCTAGCTACTTTCTCTGCTTTCTCTTCCCCACAGTTATCTTGCCATTGACCATGGTCCCATGGGAGATTATGAGATTATTAATAATGGGCTGCAAATAACAAAATGCAATATTACACCACTAGTGTTGGCAGTGTTACTTGTGTGGTGAATCTGAATGGGAGCTTTCTCTCGGTTCCACCACTTTCACTCGTTCTGTAGGAAATTGCATTTCGTTAATGTTGCTTACCACAATTTATACCACTAACAACCACCACAACAAATAACCAAGTCAGCGTTTCGTTTTTGACAACTTGGTAAGTTATATTCATTCCACCCTCTATAGAAAAATATTAGGGTGGGGAAAAATACTCTGCTCTCCTCAGTGTGGTGTTATATGCAGCAGAAAAATGAAAATATGAGGAATGATTTTGTTTTTATTGTTATGAATTTCCTGATGGTTGATGTACGAATAGAAAGGACGTTAACTGGGCCATCCTGTTTTTCTTTAGTCTAACTGGCTGGCAATGTGCGGTGCGTATGAAAAACTTAAAAAATAAAGTGCCCATGATAGATAAGCTTCATGGAGTGGGGAGGAGATGAGAAAAAAGCAAAAAGTTAGACGACGTGTTGCTAAAGGACTTAGTGATGAATTGTTTCCGCATGAATTTCGACTAACTTGTGTCCCACAAGTTGTGGGCTGGACTGGAAAAGGCTGCTTGCTATTTTAAATAGTCAACTTTCCCCAAAGTTGTTAAAATGTTGTGGACGTGGACAAAAAAAAACTTTAAATCCAGTTTGGAAAGTTAAGTATATATTTAGAAAAAAAACTTGTTGGAATTTGTGAAGGGATTTCCATATAAAGCAATTCTAGGAAGCAGGTCCTGGTGCATACTAATGACGCCAAATAAATAGGTTGGTAAATCCACTCAGACTCAGGTGATAACTTTGGCAAGTTTCCTAATTTTTGGAAAAAATACAAATTACCCTCAAAATTAATGAGTAGAAAACGAGAACTTTCTTTACAAGAGAAGCTTATTTATAAACTTCAACTCGCTTTTACTGAACTGTAATGCAAATGAGGCTCGGAACATTGGGCAAATACATATCGGTGGTGTCCTGCACATCATTTGCTTTCCCTGTCCACTAATGTAAATGATTCCAGCCATAGCACTCGAAATAACTTGGTATCCATCCCCAACCTATTTACACAGCATTAGAACTGTCTACATTTATTTGATAGGTTAATAACTCAAGGGGAAAGTTGGTTAGTTTGTTGGTCTAGTAGACCAAACCGCATCGTTCGTTGGTTTGATCAGAATCGGACCCACCACACCCGGCCGGGAGAAAAGTGTTTGTCCTCACCGTAGACGCCAAGCCATCCGGAATCTTTAGTTGCAGTGGAATAGTGGAGAGGAGTCTGGAATTTAATTCAAATGATCGAATTTAGATAGGAATGTAATCCCCTTCATTATTTGCTCTCCTTCGTTCAATAACTTTCTCTCTGCCCCTTCATTCCAGTGGGAGAGTGGTATCTGGTGGAATACGAAATAAGTATTCATCCCACCCTATTGTTTGTCTGTGGCCTGGGGAGGATCGTGCACTTTTTGACAAAGAAATGAACCTTGGTGCCACTATCATCATGAATATAACATGTTTTCTGTTTAAACATTATTAAATTGAGTCGTATTCAGTGATACCTCCGACTATTCATGTTTTAAAAGAAACATTTTGATCCCCTCCAATTTGAGGTGAGATTTGCGTAAATGTATGCACTTGGGTAATAGGGCAATTCATGGAGATTGCTTGGTTAGTTTTAACATTAACTAATTTACCATGCAGCAATTTAGTGTTTGGAATGAACTTCTCTTCAGATATTTACTTTCATTCATTAAGACCAGTAATATTAAAGTTACTATATTAGTGACTTGTTTCCAGCAGTATTTGCATATTTGCAATAAAACCATGCCAAATTATTTGGGTAGATGCCACTTGAAAGACCGAAGAAACGGAAAACTCTAAATTAAGCCTTCGCTTGTTAATAATATATTCTTTCCAAAAACTTGAAACGTAACCAAAGTTGTCAGACAAAGTACAAGATTAGGGTGGTCTTGTCTGCCAGCTCAAAATACATAGGACAAGAAAGTTGGAGAACGTCTTCCTCTACTTTTCTTGAGGACGAAACCAGCCAAAGATTTACAGTCCAAACTCTTGAACCTTACAAGATAAACAAATAACTATACTTTGATTTAAACTCAGAACGAATTTAGATAAGTTTAAAATGATAAGTTATTCTTAAATTACGGTATACTCTCTCGAACATCGTTTTACTACAAAACTTAAAACTTAGAATTACGAATTGTCTGCAAATTTTTTTAGATACAAATGTTCTCAACCTTTAACCTCAAAATTGAAGATTTGCTACGAGAAAATCTTAGTTGTCAAGTTTTACTGCTTAAATCTTAAATATTCATTTCTTGGCGTGTTGCGTAATTTCCTAAACGCAGTCCCAAGTCCTCATTTTTTGCACTTGTTTGATGTGAGAATAGCAACTAATTGAGCTGTTTGGCTAGTTACCCAGCCATTGGGGGTTAAACGGAGGAAAGGTAGCTTTCTCCAGTCCCTTTTTTACTTTCTTGACTGGAAGAGTTTGTCGAGGCGGGACACGTAGTTTAGTTTCAGTTCCAGTTAGTTACCAATATATTCTTTGAAACCTCAGTACAAAAATAGCACAACAACCGGGATAAGAGTACCTTCAAAAATAGGAAAACGTCTCAGGAGTCAAGACACGCAAGGACAAGTAACCTGAAACCTTCCTCGGCGTTTCTCTGCACTAGTAAAAATTCCAGACAATTCCTGAGATACTTTTAAGGCACTGATATTACATGAAAAATCATTTGACCCCGAACGTACAAAATATCACTATAAATTACGCTTCTTCCTCCACCCCACACTCATATTAGCAAGTTCCTAGTTTAGAATGATATCTTTAGTACTTCAAAAGAACTCTATGAAAAGACAACTTATATTCTGACAACGTCCCATGTCGATTTCCTAAACTCATTTGCTACAGTCTCGCTCACAATCCACAACCCTTACTTGCTCTTCCCACTGTGCTTGTTCCTTCTGATAAATCAGTGAATACGAACTTGCTAAAACTGACTTTCTTTTTGGAAACTTCCTAGTTTTTAAGGACATTTTAGGCGTCTGCGACCGGTTGTTCGGACATTTGTTATCGCTTGTTATCATTTAATATTCCAACGGGAACACGGTTGATTTGCGGTATTTGGAAGTGTTTTATATGGAACATGGAGTATTTAGATGATTAGTTGCATCAACTAGTACAAACTTATTTGCATGCTGTAATTTGTTACAAAAATCCAGTTTAACGCAACAAATGCTTCAGTGAAAGTTGAATCGTTTAACTCTGAGAAGGTCACTTATTTAAACCATTCATCCATAAACACTTGAATAGATTTGATAAGATCTGAACCTGAAGTTGAGTTATGAGTCTTGTTTTTTGTCATCTTTCCACTTGAGTGTGGTCCGTGTGGTCAATAGCATTTGCCCCGTACTACCGACTGGACAATAAAATGGGCAATAAACCACATGCAGTCGAGAGAATTATGATAAATAGAAAATTATTATTTGTATTTTTTATTCTTGTCCATTTTACAGAATATAGCACTTTTCTTTGTCTATCTCAATTTCTTTGTAATTGTGTAGGTGGGCTTTTTGATGCTTCCGATACCTTTGAACAGACGGCATTTCGTCATGCAATAGAAAGAGTGAACGAAGACCAAACTATATTGCCCCGTTCCAGACTAAGTGCCCATTGGGAAAGAGTTCCTTCTAATGATTCCTTCCACGCGTCCAAAAAAGGTGCCAGATAATATTTCATTCTATGACATTCCGATTTTTGCTCACTTGAATTTGAATAAACTGTGCGTATTAGGTGAATTTCTTGGTTTTTGTAGTTGGGTTTGTTTGAGATTTTTGTGAATAACAAATTGGTACTTAACAAAAACAGTTTTTAAAAAAATCATGATTTTTGTACTCAGGACATAGATTTGAAGTTTTTTGTTTTTCACTTTCCTTCAAACTTTCTCCCATGATATGTCTGCCCCTACTCATTTCTGCTACAATAATAAAAAAATTGACCCACGCGTAGAAATTGTGATAATTGTGATGGTGGTAAAAGTGTCCTCGCACCATTACGATTGTGTGATTAACGCACCACACTTTTTTATCTCTTTTCCTATCTTCCTCTGTATTTTTCACTGTAACTTACGACAAGGAAAGTGACGAAGAAAATGAAATAACAAAGCATTTTTCCTTCTCGTTTTTGCTTTGTCTGGTCATCGTAAATTAGAGGTTATAAAAATATGCTGACTTTACTGACGACTTGATTCATTCACTATTTGTATGCATGTAGTCAAGCTAGCGGTTTTTAGTTGTCCGATTTACATACATGTACTGGTTGGTTTGCTTGTTTAACAACTCCACCAAAATGTTGCTGTTAAACAACTCGTTTGACGTGTTCGTTGTTGTATTTTGCAAGGAAAGTAGTTCAGTGTCGTAAAAGAGTTAGAAAGAAAGTCATTTTATGTTTAATCTCAAATTTTATGGATGGGTATGAAATAAAACTGAGAATATGAATATGCAAAACTTTTTTGTAGAATATTTACGTTGTCGTTGTAGATTCAGTTGATGAAATAACATGACACCGTTGTGAATATGAAGAATTTGACTGCGGTGAATGGTGTACGCATTCTAAACTATAATGATTCTTTGCTGTACATTCTGTAGTTCTCCAATTAAGGACAGGCAACCAGAGATGAGGGCGATGTCATCATCACATCATAAATTCTTTAGTGTTGTTGAAGCATTAATTAATGAGACAACGGTCATAAATCAGACAGACTGTGACATTGATCCGACATTAGAGAAATGAAAATTTACTTTCCAGTCTCAAATTGTTGGAATATAAAATGAGGAACAAAACCTCGTTCCCTGCAAAACGAATGCAAGCTACGCGAGTTTAGAACAAATTTAAATTGTGCGTTTTGCCTCAAAATTTTGTAAAATATATAGTTCGCAACTAACTCATAATTAGCATATCCTGAACATATTAAACAAATTTTTGATCAAAACTGGAACCACAGTATGGACTGATTACAGGAAGAGTCACTTCAAAATTAATTTGTCTTGCCAGAAACATGCCTCTTCATTTCATTTCATGTAAGACATACCCAAGTTGATTGACGTGGGTGGTAGATTATTGCTTTGAGGTCGGTCGATGAGTCGTAAATCCAGAGTCCTCTCTTAAATTTGACTTCTTGATTTAATTTCGTTCAAACTTTGGCAATACCGTAGTTTTAGCATAGATGGATTAAGATATGAGTGAGCCATCAATACCAGACATCGTATCGCATCGTCCTAATAAAATCCAGACAAGTCAAGTGGTGGATGCCAAGCATTCCATGCACATTAACCTTTTTGATTAGTTGAGGGGCTCTCCAAGAAGTCAATATGAGACCACAAAGGAAGAGAAAGTTTGAATTTAACTCTCGGTTCGGCCTAAGTTTCCTTTATCTTGGCCTGGATCCCTTAATCAGCAAGTATTTCAAGGCCTTAAATGTTAAAAGAGCACAACAACTTGGTATAAATACAGATTTTCAAGCCGGCCGACAGACAGACCAAGGCCAATTTAGTAGTCAGTCAGCATTTGTCATACATAGAAAACGGAGAAGAGGGCTTTTGGAGGACATGTATCTAAACGTAAAAAAAATAACGGGACGACATGCCGAAATCGCTAAAATGTCCGGAAATGAGAACCAAGTCAAACCAAGTCCATGTTCGGAAATGCTTGGCTTCATGTTAACTAAGAGAGAGGAACATATAGGATTCTCCATTTAGTGGAAAACTCTTCTATAGCCGCAGCTTTGGCGTCATTCCATTCACGAAGTAGGACATTGAATAGAAAAAGTGGTAGCAATAGCAGTAGCGATAATATGACAAAGTACTTACTGCGTTGTGTCTTTATTGTTACTTTGGGTTGAGTTGGTGGATTTAGTCAAAAGTGAAAGTTTGTCTGGGAGATAGAAACGACAACAAAATGTCAAATGGACTTTGTCCTCCGGAAATCCTCTTGTCTGAGCAACCAGGCCAGGCCACGTCATGCCAGAGAAGACGAAGGGTTAGTTTTACTATATTTGGAATGCAGAGTAACAAACATGTTCAGAAATAAAATGATATTCTCAAAAGATTTGCATAAACCAGGTACTAAGAAAAATTGAGGTTTTGTTTACAGCAAAGCTTGTAATGGTTTATTTGAATGCATGAAATAGTGATTGAATCAAGTCAACTAAACTAAAAATGTGTGGGCTTGACAAACTAAAAAGCCAGTACTAAGAAATTAAAGTAATTGAGTTGTTAACGATATTTCAAATTTAACAATCAATTGATTGTATATTTTATAAATAGTTTGTCAACTGCTAAATGATGGAGTAGCTGCTGTTATTGGACCTCAAAGTGCTCCCTCGGCAAGCCATGTCCAATCTGTCTGTGATGTTGTGGAAATGCCACATATTGAAACTAATCCAAATTTCCGTTCAATAAAGGGAAACTATGCAATTAATTTATTTCCTCAGATAGAAATGCTAACTCAGGTACGTAGTAGGTGTTCGGAAACCTTACAATGCTATTTATGTTAATAATTCAGAAATTTTTCACAATATGTAACCCACATTTTAGCAGTAAAAATTCTGCTCTAATTACTATCCTTTTTTTTCTTTTCTACATCTGATCTCAAGTCTCCGTGATTTACATGGATGAACAGTTCAACTCGGCTGAACTTGACAATAGTATCCCAGCCAAATTATGTCGATTCTTTGACTATAATCAAATACGATTCCTTTTGTGCGTATATCCCAATTTCCCTTTGATTCAAAATTGATCAAACGTCTCCAAACTGATCCCCGTCAAATCCTGTCCTTCTCATCTAAGTAATTGGGCCAATAAGCACTCCACCCACTCACCGACAAAGAAATTCTTATGGAATTTTTGCCCTCTGTCTGTCCGGATGGCGACGGATGGACTGCAGTTGACTGGAGTTGAGACATATGACGATGAACTAGGCCAAAAATCCGGAAAGTCAAGTCAAGTCCAGTAATCCAGAGAAAGGGTGATGTACACGAGAGCCAACTGGAATTAGTGCGGTCTGGCGTGGTCACTCTACTTTACTCTCCCATAAAGCTCAGGGGAAGGGAAAGCTGGGACTTTCACCAAAATCCTTGCTCATCCATCTCATCCCCAAAAAGTTGTGTCTGGTTTTAACTGCTTGGATCGAATCCCTGAGTTTCTCTCGTCTTGAATNCTCATCCATCTCATCCCCAAAAAGTTGTGTCTGGTTTTAACTGCTTGGATCGAATCCCTGAGTTTCTCTCGTCTTGAATTATAAAAAAGCTTTGTTCCTTTGGCCAAATCCCTCGTCAACATAACATACATATACATTTTTGTATTGTCTATTTTTGGGGTTGAACTGTCCTTAATTTTTCGTATATTTCATGTACGGCAGAGTTTGTTGAATCCTAGTCAGTAAAGTATAACTCTCCTTGGCCCGTCTCGCTTTTCGGAGGCCAAATGGCTGTTTTGGCCTTTATATTCGAGACAATGCATCCACCAAATGGATAGTAAAATTTCTGAATGGCTAACATAATACAGCAGAAAATACACTATTTTGCTCGTTGTAGCTTCGAAGAAACTATTTGATCCTTGGTTGATTCCGCAGGCTTACGCAGACATAATCACGGCATGGGGTTGGGATAAATATATAATAATTTATGACGATGACGAGAGTTTGATAAGACTACAAGGTATTTTAAAAGATTCGGAACCATCCAGGAGACAAGCGTTTGTTAAACAGCTACCCCCAGATGGTGATTACAGGTGAGTGCACGAGATTAACATTGATTTATTCGAAATAAAAATAAAAGAGTTGGAATTGAACTGAATATTCAAATTTATTTTACAGGCTTTTGTTTAAAAGTCTTACAAAACAATCAGACATATCCAATCTGATATTAGATTGTGATACCTCAAAACTTCCTCGTATATTCGAAGATGCGGAAAGTACAGGGATGTTGAAAGATAAGAAATATTTTTTGACCTCGCTGGTAAGTTATCAATAATTAGTCCAACATTTTTTCTTAATATTTCAATAATTTACGAATAAGTCCCTGAACCCAGGATATACACACGCTCGACACGGAAAGATTTACAAAAATGGACGTCAACATAACATCCCTAAGATTGGTTGACCCCACAAAACCAAAGGCCCAATCCATTATTGCTCAATGGCAAAATTTGGTGACATACGGCTTTCCCAATCGGACTTTCTCCACGCATTATTTTGTAGATAACTTTGCTGCACTACGCACCCGAGGACAGAAAAGTCCAGCTTCAGCAATTGATCATATTGAGCAGCTTCCCAACAATGCAATTTTGGTGAGGCTATTAAATAAATTAAAAAAAAACTTATCATTCTCTCCTGAAATCCGGCCAATGTTGGGAACAATTTGTTTGTAAGGTCATTTACTGTTGCCCATTTAAATGAGCAAATAACTATTATGTTAGGCTATGCAACCAGTCTGCAGCAACCAGTCTAACAAGCTCATACTGAAGTTTTAAGATCCAATAATTGTGTATTGCTGCACAAATGCAAGACAATCTTCGGTGCATTTTCTGACATGTTTCTGGACCTTTCGCCATTTTGGTCAAGAGGATTTGGACTCCAATCCCTCTAAGTTTCGTAGCGTGTTTACTTCAACACAGAAATAAAAATGATGTAGCACCTCTTTAGTTCTACTTGGATTTGGTTGAGCATTTGACAAGAATGGTGACACTAACCAACCAGTGCAGCAAGCGGTTGCAATAAGTAGAGCTATTAAAGTAATTAATGTCCTCCTTCAAAGAAACTTGACTCCCATGTGCTACACTCTAATGAGCAACTTCTCCATTTTCCTAAGCTCTGAATCTCTTGCATTCTATTCTGTAGTAAACTAAGTATCTGAAACTTGCCTGAATATAAGATCATTTTCCAGCTTATTATATAGAATATTCACTGCCAATTGCAGAAATAATGTAGATAATGCATCTTGAAGAAACGTATCATGAATGTCATCATTATTAATAGTCGCAACTCTTTTATACTTTTATGTGTGTCTTGTCCGTTCTCCGCATAAGAAACCAAGAACTGGGTTGATAAAAGCGCAATATGAACCTTTGCATTGTTTTATAATTGTTTGGACGAAACTAATATTAATAGAACATCAAGCTTGTGAAGATGTCAATCGACATTTGTTTCACCCCTTCAATAAGCGCATTTGCAACATTTATCTGTTGTCTATTTCCAGTCCGCAATAAGGGAGAAAGCTAAGCATAGGAATGGACACAGAATTTTGGAATGTGCAGTAAAATACAATCTTTATCATTCTTATTTCTCCAGTCCCATTACATTCCATGATGCTACGACCACCATTGCATTCATGGCTGCTTAGCTTTCATGAGTGCTTTCACCGAGGAAAGTTTGTAGCAAAAAATTGAGTAATTTTCAATACTGCCTGTTACTTGGTGGATATTTATTTGCTAGAAAATATATCACGACATGATATGTACAAACTGCTTAAATCCTTGTATCTATCCTTTGGAGAAAGTGGACGGATAAAAAACTTTGGTCGGATTTCAGTGACTGAGTTTCAGAAAAGACATTATTTCTTTATTGTGCCTGTAATTGATTTTCTCAGACGAAAGCAGCGTTGATATATGATAGCGTTGAGCTCATTGGAAAAGGGCTCCACGCTTTGGAGACCAGCCAGATTCAGAGGATCGACTTGAAATCGCTTAATTGTAAGAAACAGAACACGTGGCAGCATGGATCTCTTGTATTGGATGCACTTCGAAAAGTGAGTCTTAAAATTAATACAACATTATTGAGAACTCGTTGCTCTAAAATTTTTATGAATTCTGAATCGTAAAAATTTTATTGTGAAAAAGAGGAAAAAGGTGTGGTAAAATAAATCCGATCTTGGTTTCTAACTCTGTTATTCTCCCGTAATAGACTGTGATTGAAGGAGTTACGGGGATTGTAGAGATTGACCCTGTTACAGGATTCAGGAGTCAGGTGCAATTCGATGTGATGGAGTTGGAAAAGGTACGTAAGTAGTGGAGTGAAATCGTTTTTGGTTTATGACCAATTTCAACTTTCTTTATACCTTTCACTAACCCAATCCAAAAATAACTGACAGTCTTTTAAAAAAAATGAGTTGGCCAACGTCACAATTTTAACTTGCACAAAATACATTTTTTCCGTATATTCTGAATTGGTCAGCAATTTATGACGTGAGAAGAGAACTTTAGCTCTTTATTTTATTACATTCTTTCACTTTCTGCACCAAGAGTGAGAGTTCATTTAATTCCTTTAGCTTGAAACAAGCATATTCCCAAGTTCTGAAGGATTTACCCTGGGGAGTAAATTATACGCCAATTTCAGCGCAAAAGTCAAAGCTTAAATTGCTCTTATTAGGATTTAGCTCTGTGATATGCACTCCAGATTGAGTAAGACTTAAACTTACCCATTAGTCAGCATTAACTTACCTACATATGAGCCAGCGATGAACTCTGAACTTTCTTCCAAGACCAACCGTCCCTTATTCCCACACTGCCAATTCCTTCTTCCTTCCACAGCTAAGTTATGGTTAACCAAGCCAATATGGTTTTAACCAATCTTTCTCAAACTAATCCCCAAATTGTAGAATCTAAGTTTTTGATTGGTCTTGGCGAAGCGAAAGCGTTGCATATATTACTATATATGTATGTTTAGCATATTTTTTGCAGTAGCAAAAATTTGTCACAGTTTATCATAAGATTGGCTTAACCTTACCGAAATTGAAATTTTAGGGTGGCCTAAAAAAAGTTGGGATGTGGGATTCACGCCTTCAGGGTGACAGACTTAGCTGGACTCGTACTGCAGCAGAAACGCTGAGACAACAAGAAGAAGATTTAAAAGATAAAGTTTTCACATTCACAACAAAATTGGTAAACTAAACTTATTCCCAATTTAAATCCAAGTATGCAAAGGACAGAATTTGTATCTTAGTTTTTGCCCGTTTCCTAAATTTTGCAGGGTGACCCCTACTGCATGGAAGAACCTCCAAAATCAGGAAACTTTTCAGGTTGGTAAGATGAATGTACTAAAGTTTATTACGTACAAGTTACAATGTGGTTACGTAAATTAATCTATTAATGCATTTTGTTGACCACTATGATACCCCAGTTACATGAAGTTTTTTACCTATCCTAACCGAACCATTTCTTTTCAGGATTTGTAGTCGACTTGGTTAAAGAGTTGGCGGATGCGATGCACTTTAAATATATAATTAAGGAAGTTAGTGATGGTAATTATGGCTCCAAGGATCCAAAAACTGAGCTGGTAAATTACTGAACAAACACCTAAATGTTACATTTAGTGAATTGGAATGCTAACTGTAATGATTAAAACGCAGTGGAATGGTATGATTGGGGACATTTTATCAGGGGTAAGGTTTTAAGAATTCCTCCAGTAGCCCTTTCAAATTTTAAGCAAATCAATACTTGATGCACATCTCTACACTATTATGCAGTAAAGCTTTCTTCAATGCACTTTCTTGTCATGAAGTAAACCCATTTTAAGCCCTTTTCAATTTCAATTGCATTTTTATTGACAGAAGATTTGTCGAAAATTTGTCCAAAGGCTCACTTTCTAACAGGCTGACCACGATGAAAGGGAAGTGAACTAAAATATATTATGTATTTTATATGCGTTTTTTCACAGAAAGCGGACATAGCCGTGGGTGATTTGACAATAAATCACGATCGTGAAGCTGCAGTGGATTTTACGAGTGAGTAGACAGACGTGGTTGATTAAATTAAGTCTTCTTCTGGCTTTCACTACCTCAAATTCCTTTCCATTTCTATTTTCTGGATTGTATGACAAGTTGTGGGTTTATAAATATCTTCATTCATGCTACTGACTATGGTTAAAGACTTGCAAGAGAAAGTTTGGTCTTGACAGTCGAAGAAAGTTGGAGATGAAAAAAGTGATGGTCAGAAAAAGTTGACAGTGTCCGCTGCTGGTTGCACATTCCAAAAAGTTGACTGATTCATTTATCTGTTTTCCAATGCAGTGCCTTTCATGAACCTTGGGATCAGTATTTTGTACAAGAAACCAAAGAAGGATCCACCCAAGTAACCAAACTTACAATAACTTAATTCGTCTTGTTGTGATTGGGAAGTAATAACGATGGTTGTGTACAAAAAGTTTTCATTTTTCAGATTGTTTTCATTCTTACAACCTTTCTCTGCTGGTAAACTACATATATTTACAAATAGTTATATTTTAATTGATGTCACTATTTCACATAGATGTGTGGATCTACATGGGCACCGCATTTCTCGGCGTGTCTCTAATCCTATTTGTTTTAGCCAGGTAACAAAAAATCAACACGGCTAGCTGGTAACAAGTCAAAATAGTTTACTACTAAAAATTTGAATTAAAAACATCTTAAATTATTAAAAGCAAATAATGTCATCGTTTCTGCCAAAATCATCAACAAACCAAACAGGGTACAAACAATATACATTTTCATTTGAAAGGAACATATTAAACTTTAAGTATTAAGCGGACCCATTTGGCATTGGACGCCTAATAAACATTAATTAATGGTTTTTGACTTTTTGAGCTTCTACTATAGTAGTGAAAGTAGACGGCTAAATATTTACGGCTACCCGTGTTGTACACTTTCTCTCACACTTTATTTTTACATTGTGGGAGCAAAAATCTCCATCATTGTTTTAATACATGATTTAACTTTTACTTTAATTTATCATTGTTTAACGATGTCCCGTTCTTAATTGTCAGTCGTGATGTAGATTTCTTTAGTTGCATACATTGTTTCAGATTTTCACCTTATGAGTGGATAGAACCAGTGCCTTGTGCCCCAAATGCGGAAGAGGAACTCGAAAACCAGTTCAATTTAGTCAACTCGCTTTGGTTTTCTATGGGTTCCCTCATGCAGCAAGGGTGTGACTTTTTACCAAAGTAAGCGGACTCTGATAAGCTCTCATCGATATTGGTGGGATAGCAAAGAAGCATTCTTCATCTTTCTCTGTTGCTTGAGTGAAAGTTTCGTCTAATTTTTTATGTCGGTTTGGTCTCGTTTTTTGTGGGTGTGTCATTTCTACTAATCCATCACGTTAAACTAAATTATTTCTACCCAAGTTCCTGGAATGGATTGTGTCCATTTACCGTAACCTGTTGATTATGGTGGCAGAAGCATCTTGGCATGGATAAAAACGGAATATTGTCAATGACTGAATCAATATAACAATAATAATAATTATTGAATTGAACCCTGTGATTATGGTTTTTTGCACTCTGTTATTTTATATA